>ML781033.1:561126-571247 GCA_009831015.1 Picea engelmannii | reverse complement strand
TTATCCATCTCCAACTTCCTCCCAAAAATTAGGCTCTAAAAAAGCCCAATAACCCCCAATTACATTAAAAAATGGGTTTAATTACATTAAAATTAATTAAAAGTGGTTGAAAACCCACTTTTTAACCATAAATTGGTTAAATACGGGCTTAAGCCCCCAAAGTCGGTGCGCGCTCCGATTGTTTTGGTCACATGTATACCATGTGGCCACGCGCTAGCGCCGACGACCTCTTTTGCAAGCTCGCACCGGTCGTATGGGCGTCGTCACAGGACCTCGGGCTAGACCTTAACCACTGAAAACCCTGCCGTGCTCGTTAGCACCCGGTGGCATGGCATTTTCGTATGCCCATAGGGCCACATCTTCATAGTGAAACTCCCGCGCAATACGTATAAATACATGGTCACATAACACCGCATATAAATAAACCTCATGTCGGGGCTAAGCCCCGGCCCGAACCTCGTCCGTTTCAAACCATAGACAATGTTAAATATGTTTTCGCCCACACACATAACAAGAACCACGTGTCGTCGTGTTGGCAACTCGGAAATGGTGAAGACTTTGGCATAGTGGAGGTCATCGGTTTGATTCCGGTCGGTACCAAACAAAACTTTTGACATAGCCGTCATTGGCTAAACCCGGGATGCCACGTGGCAGGCCGTGATTGGGCCACGTGGCACCTTTACATCCAACCAATGCATGCCACGTGTCACAATGTGATTCGTCCAAGTCATCTACCGCGTCTTCGTACGGTCGCCACGTCAACTGAGCCACGTCATTCTCCGTACGCCACATCATCAACTGACACGTAGGCTGCTGACGTCATCCGTTCCACGTGTCACCCTTCCAGTGGTGACACGTGTCACTTTAGGATTGGTCCAACTGTGCACCGAAAATGTCAAATCAGCCTGACACGTGTCGCCTTCCGGTGCTGCCACAGGTCCTGTACGGAACCTGCCACGTGTCATCGTACATACCTACCACATGTCATCCCCTGGTGCTGCCACATCACCTGTACAGACCTAACACGTGTCCTGTATAGACTATAGGGATAGGTACAGTCAGCATCCCAAAATTTTGCCTGTTTGGCTCGACGGACATAATGTGATATCTTCTCCATACGGACTCCGTTTGACATAAAAATTATACCATCGGAATCAGGAAGACGAGAGGGGCGCAATGGTGTTGGTTTCGTTGGATTCCAAGCACTTTCATTTTTGAGCATTTTTTATGCCCTGACAGCCTTCTGAATCTGATTTTGGATCAGTTTCCTTACCACAATGAATTGTGGCTCTTCTTTATTCTTTACCTCTATAAGAATTTCCTTCCCACTCATGAGAAGTACAGTGTTACTTACTTCAGGCTTCACTTCCTTATCCTTGATTGGAAGAAACATGTGAGTTCGCCCATTCTTCTCAAGGGTGTATGTGTTCATTCTCCCATCATGAATCACATTCCTGTCATATTGCCATGGTCTACCCAATAATAGATGACAAACATCCATAGGAATGACATCACACAAGATCTTATCATTATATCCTCCTATCTTGAATTCAACTAAACACTGTTTAGTGACAGTTACCTGATATCCTTTTTGTAACCAAGAAACTCTGTATGGGCTTGGATGATCAATCATCTCTAGCTCCAACTTTTCTACCATCTCGGTTGAAAAGAGATTATCAGTACTTCCACTGTCTACAATGACCTTGCATACCTTATCCTTTCTTTGCAAGCAGTCCAGAAAAGCCTATTCCTTTGAACTGAACTCTCCACCTCCTTCTCTGGTGTCAAAAGGGCTTTTTGCATCATCATTGATCTTCCGCCTTCAACATCTTCTGCCTCAACATCCTGCCTCTGTTCTTCGGCAATGTGAGCTTCTCCTCCTTCTTTCTTTTTGTCTAGACACTCATAAGACTTGTGCCCATTATTTCCACATGTGAAGCATGCTATTACTCCACCTCTTCTTCTTCCTCTACCTCTAGTACGAGGAATCATATTATTATCAGCATAATCTCCTCTCTGTTCAGTATGTTGTCGTCTCTATTCAGCATATTTCCCTCACTGTGAGGTTCCACCTCTCTTAGTTCGAGTATAAGGTTTCTTCCACTCCTCCTCAGGCTTATGGTTTCTATCCTGGGCAATTGATTTGCCTCTGGGATGACTTCTGCCTCGGCCTCTTTGACCCTACTTTTGGCTCATCTTCTCTTCAGCTTTTAGAACCAATTGATAAGAATCTTCCACCGTTCGGATGGTCAACATGATCATCTCATCCTAGATATTGTATCTCAGGCCATTCATGTATTTGGAAACCTTTTCATCATCGCTTTCCTGATGACCTACCCTGATGTTCAACCTATAGAATTCTTCAGTGTATTCCTTCACTGTCATCAGCTTCTGTCTCAAGTTCTACATCCTTCTGAATAGAGTGATCTGGTAATCTCTGGGGATGAATTTTGCCTTCATTTTTGCAATCATCCTATCCCAGCTTTTGATCTTTTGCTTTCTTTTGCAGCGTCTGTCAGCTTGTAGTTCATCCCACCACAATGTTGCATGTCCTTTCAATCTCGTAATAGCATGCTTGACCTTCTTGTCCTCTTCGACATCTTCATAGTCAAAATATGTGTCCAGAGCTCTAATCCAGTCTAGAAGATCCTCTGCATACAAGTTTCCCTCATAAACTAGAATGTCCATTTTCTCTCTTGCACCCATTCTTGCAATAGCCCTAAGAAAACGTTCGTTTGCAGCATCCTTGGCCGCAACTTGTTCTTCTTCATGTACAGCCTCAATTTCACTTTCGAAATCACTAAGATCCCCAACATTGACTGTACACCTCTGTGTTGTTTCCATGTCTTCGAGTCTGGCTTGTAGATCATGCATCTCTCTATCCATAGTTGGATCAATCATCTGTCTTCCCCTTCTTCTTGGCATTTCCCTCTCCTCTTGTGGAATGGGTGATTGTCTATCTCTCCTTCTTCGTGGCATGGTGAATTCTCCTTTTCTCTACTACAGAAAGCAAAGAATCCTTTCTGTGCTCTGATACAACCCTGACGCAGCCCTCCTCAACCCGTAGGTTAGAAGGTCCACGTCCACAGTATATTTCTCCTCTCCTTTCGGCCTCAAGAACTCTAAAACAATTCTTCTATTTCCTTTTCAGGAAATCTGCACCCACAATCAACTTCAGGAAATTCCCCTTGTACTTCGGGAGATCGCGCTTTGCACTTTCATGAATCCAATGGTCTAGCTCCTTGTCTCTCTATATTTTCTGAAACCTGAAACCCAGTCAACGCTGACCCTTTCTCTCTCTGATTTGGATTTCTCCCGATCATGTTTTTGGTGGTCGCAATGTCGAGCGACTCGTCTCCTTGACTGTCGAAACCTGATATACCGAAACGCTGATGTGCTCGCAAGGTTGACCTTTCAACATCCCTTTACCTCATTGGGACTTCTAACTTCACAATATCGTGAATCCTGACGTGGAGAATTCGGGACTTCGCTCCATGAAACTCCGAAATGGTCAGCGAACATTGACCTCTGCGATGATAATGTGCCACCTGTCCACCTTGCCAACTCTATGGCCCACGCACACATTTCATCACCTTTCGTGGCTTCACAAACCTTGATACCAAATCTTCAACTCTTCCTCTCATGAAATCCCAATAGGCGATTTCACGAGTGATCCCATGGCTCCTGCTGTCTTGGATCGATGGTTCCATCCCTCCTGAGCTTAGAACCCTTCGAGAATACTTTTAGTAACTCCCCTGCTCTTCTGCGAGATTTGACGGCTCACGGGACTTCGCAAATTCTCAACATAGAATTTTGATCATCCGTTCTTTCCTTGAGAATTACCCTCCTGTGATTGACGTCGCTACGCCTACCTTCCAACTTTTAAGGTATTTGGCCTCTTTCCTATCTTCAACTTCCTTCGAAGGTTCAAAATCCTTATGAGATTTTCCCTAGCTTCCCATCCTTCAGAAAACCTCTTGCTCGCACTCCTTGCGGCATACTTTCAAACACTTCAAGTGTTGAACTTCTCTTCGACTCTGTGCATACCTGCAACAACAGTCTTCCAATATTTCACTTAGGTTCACAATTCTGAGACTTTACTCGGCCTGCGCACCCCTTGCACGGCTCCAGTGTCTAACAACACTTCTATGTGAATGAGAACAAAAGATAAACTATCTCAGCCTTCAGAGACACAACTCCGAATTCTTGTCGACACACTCCTTGCGGATAGCTTCTACTACACTCCTTGCAGGAAATCTCACTTTGACATAAAAACAATTGAAACTCATTCCCCTTACTCTTCCTCTCTCAGATTTCAGAAAATCAACAAGAAATCATTGATACATAGCATAAAAGGAATTGCATGACAGAAAGAGTAAAACATTCAAAGATGCATACACAGAGAATGTTTGAACACCATGAGTCTGAATCAAAACCTTCTTTGTATTAATCCAGAACTTCTATACATGGAATTCTCACTACAGCTCTCTACTTCTTCTCTATGATCTTGCTCTCTATGTTACAATAATACAAGTGAGGGTGTCTATATCCCATTTTCCTCTTTCTTTCTAAAATTGTCTAATCTACACATTCAATTCCATCTACCTTCATTTATTACCATAATTGCCTTTTTGTCTACTAAGGACGAGAGCGGATCGCTCAAGGTCCATTTACATTTTACAAGTGTGCCTTCATTTAATTGTCTCATTTATGGTTGGTGCATTAACTTCAAGGGAATTTCAAAATTTGCGCTGGGCTTGTCCAGTTGTCAGATGCCTCTGCGCTGGCTCACTTGAGATGCTCTTGCATCACATCATCTGCCCTATTAGCATGTTTGCCACATTTTGTACCTACCACGTAATTTGTATGGTTGTTTCATGTGTCACCCTTGCAGTGGTGACACATGTCACCCCCAGATTGGTCCAGCTGTCATTTCCACGTCAGCATTCATACACCTAATCACCCTAACATGTGTCACCTCCAGAATCTACCATGTTAGCACTGATTGTGCCTGCCACATCAATTGTATGACTGTATGACACATACAGTTAGCTGTCACATGGAACTGTACGGACTGTAGGAACTGTATAGTCATCATTTTTTTTCGTATTTTGAAAAATGAATAGATCTCCATAACTTGAGAATATGACATTCGTTCGAGCCCATACAAGTTGTGTTGGGTTCGTATCGATGAGGCCTACACGCATGTCTGTTTTGAATCCATTATGAGAAATTTTATTTTTAGGCCTTTCTAAGCCCCATCAAGCTCCTGAATCCAATTATGGATCACACCTCCCCACTAAGGTTGTTTTGGTCCCCAAAAGGTTTCTAACCATCAACAACCTTGAGATAGGCCACCTAACTTGTTCTCTATCTTTGAACTCTTTCCTGTGCACATGTCTCATCAAGATCAACTATAACACAATCATGATAGTTGACAACATATTGTTATCCATTTGAACCCTATCACATCTTACTGAAACCACTATAATCCATGTAGATAACATTACAAATGATAGCATAAAAAATACAACTACAAACAATATGATATGTTTGCAATATTTGCACGACATAAGCTTATCTTGAAGCAAACTGTGATTGATTTTCCATTCCAAAATCATCTCCTGTTCTATCTTAAGATCTATTACTTCATTTGAATCAATTATATGTTTTTTACTTTCTTGACCTACCTTCTTTAATTGTTACATAGTTTGAAGAGTTTTATTTACCTTTAAATGGTGAGCATGAACTACATAATCTTGATCTTCTTTGGTTAATTGATATTGATTCTTTGTCCTGTAGAATATTTCTTTACGACCATATAAGTATGGACTCCCTAAGACCATTCCACATTCATTTAATGGCACTACATCACATGTTACCTTGTCCACATACTTATATGAAATATAATCTTTAATGTGCACTTATTGGTTATGTGCATTTGATGATTGTTTCTTATCCATTTACGTGTGTAAGGCTTATGATGTATATGTGTTTTTAATCCCAACTGCTTAACCAATTCCTCAGAAATTAAGTTATATTGAGATCCAGTAACGATTAATGTATCAACCTTAGTGTGTTGCATGATGGGCCTTATGTGAAACAAGTTACTTCTATAATCAATTCCTTCACCAATTTTTAGATTCGTCACCTGAATCTGATCCCCAGTTTGTGGGTCATGTTTTCACTGCAACTGTTTGCCTCCCTTTCTTTTCCTTGAACCACTTTAGCCTCTTCTCGGGATGCAATTTCCAACAATGGTCCTCATCATGCCCCTCTTTCTTGAAATGCTTGCAATAGGGATTTTATTCCTTTCTCGTCACTACATTTGACTTCATGCCATGCTATTTCCTCTTTTCCTCTTTCCTTGAAGACGATTCCCCTTATACACCAACACTTGTTTTCCCTGTTTCAATGTATGTCACTTGAACAAAAACCTAATCAATATTAGTTGGTCCAAACATGAATATAAAAGAATATCTAACATCAATGCCATTTTACAAAATCCATCTGTGTATTCTTGCATTGTTTGTCCTTTTCTTAGATTTAAAGATTTCCATTCAATTAATGCTTTTTATTTATAACCCAAAGGATAGAATTGTTTTCTAAGTGTAGAAATATAACTTTTCCATGATGGAAACACATTACCCACTTGTTGTGTTCCATTTTGCAAATTTCTTTGCCACTAGATGAGAGTTGTGCCTGCAAGTCTCAATTATGCCAACTTGATTTGTGTGGCCTCATCCTTGATACATTGAAAACTACAATAGACCTCCATCTGTCTGACCCAATTGTCAAGTCTCTCTGCATTAACTTCACCATCATACATGGGTAATTCAAATTTAACATCAAGTTTTAACAAAGGCATTTCATTCTTATTTTTATGAACACTTTTCTTTGCATTGGGTTTAGAACTTGAACTTGAAGAAGGATAAGAAGGAGGTGAGATGGAGGTGAAGGAGGAGGTACAAAATTGAAATGAGGCATAAAACAACAAAAAAACATGAAACCAATGTGATAACAGAGTTCGACAATCTCGCCTACATCTCGAGGCCTTTGTCTCAGTGGGTGAGGCTTTCTTATTTCTGTTCAAAGCTCATTAAGTACATTATAGAAGTTCCAAAAGGTTAAAAAACTGATTTGGTTTTATTCTACCAGATCTCTAGAACCCAATAGAAGAAACGACACTCAAATTGGATGACCAAAGCTCCCAAAAATGGCCCACAAAGGTGCGCTCCTTAACAACTTCCCTACATAAAAATGGCTTTGGCTTGGAAAATATTCAGCAAGAGCCTTCTCTAAATCACCTCTCATGGCCTCAAGAAGGCCTGGTTTATATAGATCTGAAGTAGGTAACCATATCCCAACTCCCCCCTAATATCTTTCCTCTAAAAGGGCCCAATATCCCCCCAAAAGAGACAAAATCTCCAATATCAGCTGAATAAATCATTAAAAAATCCATATTATAATGTTAAAAACCCATTTTTTAATAAAATTCAGGCTAAGACTCTCTATCCTGGGTGCTCGTCCCCTTTTCACGGTCACATGAGGTCATATGGCCAAGCACCAATCCCCTAGGGGTTGTGCGCTGGCCCTTACCCCGCAAATCCTAGTCACTTATCAAAATTACATGGGACCGAGTCCTGAACTAGGTACCTAGCCTTTTGGTCTTACCTTCGAGTCACATGGTGTAAACAAAACCATGCCTTGTGGAGGAAGAATGAGCTATGCTCGTAATGCCACACCCATAATGATTCACATCCGGGTCTCATGGAAACTCCCACAGGATTGGGGGCTGGGCTCGAACATACACCAAAAACTGCACTAAATTTTGGTTGGGAAATGGTCACATTGGAAATGGTCGCATGTAGCTTTTACGTCGAGGGATGGGGTCTAGGCCCCAACCCTTTAACGCCCGATAAAACCATATATTATGACATATATATTAATAAAACTGCATTTCTAACAAGATCCAACGGAGGGCATGTTGGTAGACCCAACCTTGTCAAGTCACTGCTCTATGGTGAGGTCTCGGATTTGAAACCCACAAACTCCAAACAACTTTTTCAATAAACCATTGAACCAATCCATGGGTGCCACGTGGCACCACGTCAGTCGTCCGCCTCGATGCTAGGTGTCCAAACCAAATTTTACAACATGCCACATCATATTCCTTGTGAGTGTGTCTTTCATGTTTCGTACCTACCACATAAGCTATACAGGCATGCCACGTGTCACCCTTGCAGTGGTGACACATGTCACACCCTAGATTGGTGCACCTGACATGTCCACGTCAGCATCCATACACCTAGTCACCCTTCCACATGTCACCTCCAAAATCTTCCATGCTAGTGCTGATTGTTCTTGCCATGTCATATGAATGATCGTATGAGCTATATAGTCATCTACCATGTGGCACTGTACGTATTGTACAGTCATCATTTTTTTTGCCTATTTGGAAAAACAAAGAGATCGCCATTTTTTTTTCCTATTTGGAAAAACAAAGAGATATACATATGTTTGAGCCCATTCAAGTTGCGTTGGGTTTGTGTTGATGAGGTTTACACACATGTCTGTTTTGAAGCCATTCTGAGAACTTTTATTTTTAGGCCTTTCTGAGCCCCATCAAGCTCCTAGATCCAATTCTAGATCAGCAACCTTGAGAAGGAAAATATATTATTTCCAGGCAATTGAGCCTCTGCATAGTTGTATTGTAAGTCATATATAAACTTCTTAAGGCCTAAGTCCCCTTGAAAAAATATTTCCAGAGAATTCTCATCGATTTTTCATCCTGCAAATCTCACCTTATCTCTCTATGCCAGAGACTATTTCAAAGCTTCCCTCCATTTTCTGCACACAATGCTTATCATGAAAACACCAATGTAATTCACAAACCATAATTGTAAAAAAAAAAATATGATACTTGTTAAAAACTATCAACGATCAATACATCGTTGGGAAATCGATTAGGCCTACAAATCAATAACTGTAATGGAAATCGACAATTGGCAGATGAATAATTTTCATTATGATTGATTGAATTGAATTCTCATGGCTTGAGACTTTGAATGAAATCGAGAAATAATCAACCGTGACATGATAGTAGATGAAATAAGATACAATAATACAAATGCTAACTATAATTCCATAAAAAAATTCTTGAACTCACACCCTGATGCTCCCACCAATTGCAACTTTCCGAGTGACATGTAACATTTGAATTCTTCCACCAAATGCAACTTTCCCAATGACATGTAAACATTTGAGACATGGAACTTGGAGAAAATTTATAACTCTAATCGATATGATCCAAAGTTTCTTGGATTTGATTATGGAATGGGGAGGAGAGTTCACATATCCGAAATCCAAACTAAGAACTCCAAACAACAACAATATGGAATAGGAGCAACAACAATATGAAATAGATAGATTTTCAGATCTTGTATGTTCAAAGAGAAGAGAAACCTTAACTATTGGATATTTACATTCATTACTTTATGATATCACCATGAAAAGTAACCATTCATTTCTATTTGAGATCACCATGATCAATAACTAGGGTGTTTTGTATATTAAGCATTACTTTTTGCACCTTTGGCCCATGGAATGGCTGACCATCTTAGTAAGAATTCAATGAGGTTGAATCTTCCTGAGTGTAGTTGCATGTGAAGCTCTTCCATAAAAAATTCTCTCTCTATCCATAAATTTTATAAAAAATTATCAGAATGGTCATTTGATCAACACCCAAAAATTTCAAAAATTCATTTTAATATATCAAAATGGTCATTTGATCAACACCCAAAATAAGGTGGAAAAAAGTATCATAAGTTTTGAAGAGTGAAAACAAAAAGATTTATTTCTACCACTTTTAAAATATTCATTAAATAAATTAATTAATTAAAAACAATATCTTAGACTTTGCATTCCTAGCTAGTTGATTCCGCTAATATGAACATTTGCAACGTTAATGAGGGTAGAAAAATGCTCACTTCCCATAATTATTTCCATTTCAAAAGTTATTCTCGTACTCATAATATCTTGTCTCTTAATCTTTGTCATGGGTGTTAACCTAGACTTGAATATGGTGGTAGTTTTTAACAATACGTAAAGCTATATATATA
>ML781033.1:535606-548866 GCA_009831015.1 Picea engelmannii | reverse complement strand
CTAAACACAAAAAAAAGAATAGAACTATAAAACCAAATATGATAAAAATGCGTCATTGATACACTAATGACATGCCCCAGCTTTAATGACAGTGAATGTTTAAACTCATTGTTGTAATGATGATAAGCCCCAACTTCAACTTCAACGAGAATTACTCTTCATCTAAATGTTTTTTTTTTTGTAGGGCTTTACCTCTCAATTCTCGATTTTAGGGATTTAATTCTTAACTCTCGATTTTTAGCATGGTCGTTTGTGTAATTATAATGGCAGAATCATTTAAAAAAAATAAAAAATGATTCGTTATTAATTTATATAATTATTCATTCATTATAATATATTGAATTGAATCATAAAAATAATAAGATCATTTGTGTAATTATAATGAGTAGAATTATAAAAAAAAAAAGAATGATTAGTTATTAATTTGTATAATTATTCACTTATTATAATATATTTAATTGAATCATGGAAATAATAAGAATGATTAATTCTATATCTCCCCTCTATTTCCATTTGAATTGTGGGTTTATCTTTCTCTTTGGAAGTCCTAACCATAATCAAATCTTTCTATTTTTTTAAATAAAAATAATGGTTTTAATTTAAAAAATACTTACATATTAAATAATAAAAATCCAGCATTCTTTATCATTAAAAAATTTAATTTAATTTATAAATCTAATTAGCTAAAATAGTTGAAAGGACGGTAATCTAATGTGGCATCAAACGTCCTAAAAGTTTTTATTTCAGGTGGCATTAAGGTAATTGTTAGGCAGCGAAAGTAAAACATAGCATATATAACAGAGCATAAACCAAGCAAGATCAAAGACGCATAAAACTAAGCACATCAATAATATACTTGACAGAATGATTTATGTGGAAACCCAAATCGGGAAAAGACCACAAGCAATGATTATCGGTTTTCTATTATTTAAGGGAGAACTACAATAGCCTTCATAGGCATACAATCATCCTCTCCTCAGATATTTGCTTCTTTCTAGATCCTTCAACTCTAAGCTTTGATACCACTTGTTAGGCAGTGAAAGCAAAACATATCATATATAACATAGCATAAACTAAGCAATATCAAAGACACATAAAACCAAGCACATGAGTCGTGCACTTGACACAATGATTTATGTGGAAATCCAAATCGGGAAAAAACCATGGGAAATGATTATGAGTCTTATGTTATTCAAGGGAGAACTACACTAGCCTTCATAGGCATACAATCATACTCTCCTCATATACTCACTTCTCTCTAGCTCGCATTGTCCTCCACATCTATGGGTATGCTCATATATATGACATCTATCACTTAGTTACAGAGACTGATCATGAATATATCACATAGTTACACAAATAGTTCATAAGATTACATGCATGTGCATGTGCATGTGCATCTCCATGTGACTGCATGAGGAAATTCATTGGCATGTTTCCAATAATCTCCACCTTGAAAATAATTTACCTGATATATCATGCCCTTAATTAATTCATCACCTTTTCTGCAAACCAAGAGAAGCTAGATACCACTGTAGCTTCTCTAACAAAACTAGTTTCGTAAACATATCTACATAATCCACTTTTTTATGGACCTTTTCCAGAGCCAGTCCACCTTTGTCAACAACATGTCTTACAAAATGGTACTTGACAGAAATATGCTTCATCTTATTGTGATAAGGTGGATTTATAGCCAAATGAATAACACTTTAACTATCGCAAAATACTTTCACTTTGTCCTGCATCCTTCCAAACTCACCCAATAAACCCTGTAACTAAATTGCCTCCTTGCATGCATGTGAAGTAGCCATATACTTTGCCTTAGTAGTGGATAAATAAACTATATTTTGAATCTTTTACATCCAACGATAGGTCCTCCTACAAGAGTAAAGACATATCCTGAAGCGGATCTCCTTTTTTCCAAGTCACTTGGAAAATCTGAATCTACATAACCGCAAGTTGAATCTCCGGAACCATCATAGGTGATAGAATAATTGCTTGTACCTCTAATATATCGAAGAACCCATTTCATTGCTTCCCAATCTGCTTTTCTTGGATTTTCCATGTATCGACTGACAACACCAACTGCATGTGAAATATCTGGTCTAGTACTCACCATCAAATACATCAAACTTCCTAATACATTAGCATATGGTACACAATACATATAATCCTTTTCTTCATCATTAATAGGACATAAACCTTAAGAAATCTTGAAATGGGTGAATTCATGAAGGTGGGTAAGACTTTCATGAGAATTGGGTCTCCAAAATTTCGAAAGACATTTTTTTGGTTGAACTAATATTTTTTTCGATCGAAAATCCTATTCTTCAGTCGAAACATGTTTCGGCCAAACCTTTGAACGTCAAATCAAATGGTATAGTGACGACGCCCTCGATTTTCATGTATAATTTTAGGTGGATGGATATTTTTCATTTGGTAACATCTTTCGACCGAAATATATTCTGGTCAAAATAATCTTTCGGCTGAAAGGACTTTTCGGCTGAAAGAATATTTCAGCTGAAATATATTTTGGCCAACAAACAGTTTATATATTACCCACACATTTCCCCTACTATACTTTTTCTGAATTCATAGTTAGTTCATATAGTTTGGTGTTGGTGATATTGTTTGGTGTTGGTGATATCATTTGGTGTTTGGTGTTGCAAGTCATTGTTGTGGGCAGGCGAACGGGCGGTCTTGTGGACGTTAGAGCAGCGGGCAGGAGGACGTTGGAGCTATGGGTGGGCGAACATTGGAGCTGCGGGCGTTCATTCCATGTACATTTGGATTAGGAAATTTTAATTTCTAATTAAAAATTAGAATTTTTAATTTATTTTTAGATTGTTGACATGGCCTTATTCGGCCCTGTCCATGTACAGTGACAGGCCCAAATTTAGGCTTGTACCTGTACATGGACAGGGCCGAATATGGCCCTATCCCTTAGCTTAGTAAATGCTATGTGTTACACAATGACCATTAAATAATTTAGAATTTAAATTATATTTAAATTTTAAATTTTTAGGAAATTTAAATTTTTAGTTAAAAACTAGAATTTAGAAATTTTGTTTAGAATGTTGAGAGGGCCTTATTCAGCCATGTCCTTGTACAGTGATAGGGCCGAATTCAGGCCTGTACCTGTACATGGACAGGGCCGAATATGGCCCTGTCCCTTAGATTATTAAATGCTATGTTTTACAAAATGACCCATACATAATTTAGAGTTTAAATTATGTTTAAATTTTAATTTTTAGTTTAAAATTATAATTTAGAAATTTTGTTTAGAATGTTGACAGGGCCTTATTTGGCCTTGTCCATGTATAGGGACAGGCCTGAATTTGGACCTGTCCATGTACATGGACAAGAAAGAATATGTCCATGTCCATGTATAGGGACAGGCCCGAACAGGCTCGAATTATGTCCTGTCCCTATACATGGACACAACCATATTCGTTTTTGTCCATGTAGTAGCTCAAGTCGCAGGATAAGTAAATCTAGAACCAAAAACAAAGGCCCATTTCCATAGGAAATCCATACAAACTCTAAGCAAATAGACAAACAACACAGTTCTTAAACCTTTAAACCCTCTTACCTTACAAGGGCTACTAACTTAACCAATGTAGGCTAGAGCAAGGGAAGATATGACACTGATGTACACATGTCATACAAGTTGCAAAAAATAGACAGAGGCCTGAAGAGACTTTCAACTCTGAGGACGGCCACATAGTAGCTATTATAACTATAAATAGTGAGACCAAGGGCCAATCTTGACTACTACAGGTCCACCACTGCCTTGAATAGTGCCCAAACTGAACAAAATTAGACTTTGACAACAACTGGAGATAAACATCACCAAAAAGGACCTAACACATATCAAAATACTTAACAGACCTAACAAAAAACTTGAAACACAAAAATATGTCTATAGTAGTTGCTGAAATAAGAGAAAAATAAGTACAACTTTGACAAAAACTTCACTTTTGTGCTAATAGTATTGCTATTTTAATTTTTTAGGAAATTTAATTTTTTTGTTAAAAATTAGAATGTAGAATTTTTGTTTAGAATGTTGACAGGGCCTTATTTGTCCTTGTACATTGACAGGGCCAAATATGGCCTTGTCCCTTATCTTAGTAAAGGCTACGTGTTACACTATGACCATTGCAGAATTTATAATTTAAATTATGTTTAAATTTTATTTTTTAGGAAATTTAATTTTTTAGTGTATGTTTCCCATTAATTACAACATAGTGATTAGTGTATTATATAGTCTAACAAGCTCAATATAATGAAAAATATAGGGATAAAATAAGTGTACAAAAACATGAATCAAACCTATTGTAATCATACCATCTAATTGTATAGGGTTGAACATGATGAAGTAATGATCTAATATGATATGAGACCACAACAAGCCCTGTGAACAAACTGAATTGCAATACATTCTTTGCTTAGAAGTAATTCCATCATATTCAGTACATAATGAAACTGATCTTTCACTCTTATTGATTAGGGTCCTACTCCTAGTAGAGGATATGAATAAGACCTATACTGTAATGTACCTCAAAAATCAACATAATTTTTTTTTTAATTGTACATTTATCCTTGAAAGGTTTCGAGATCTCAAGCAAGTAAGATTTATGTTAAAAGGCTTGAGTCTGAAGGTTTGTTAGAGTCCTTACTGTCGTCGATTGTCCTTACCATTCAACTTAAGTTTTCTAATCGATGAAATAATGAGTATTTACTCATCACTTCAATGTTTAATTAAGATCCTTAAAATTATAATTACTCTCTTATCTGCTAGTACCTAAAACACTACCACAATCTTAACAATACAAACAACTTTGGGGTTTTATGACCAAAACCCTACATAAAAATATATACCCTATGTTTTCAATTCAATCTACCTATAAAAATGGTCTGTTACTTCCATACCTCTATCCGGAATGAAGACTCTTCAATGTTATTTTACCAGTCCATTCATTACATTGTTAGAGTTGTTCCCATAACAATAAGTTTCTTCTAGGTTCCTACAGTTTGTGAAACATAACAGAGGTCAATCGGGTTTCGGTGATTATAAGTGTCGAACACAAAACAAAACAAACGAGACACGTTGTTTGCCAAAAATGTGAGAAAGAGGGAAGACTGTGGACCCAGTACTTCATGGTTTCGAGGCTCGGGACTTTGTGATTTCAAGTACCCAAACAACAATACATACAAACTTGTGAAAAGTGTCCAACGTATCGAGATTTTGGGGTTCAGGATCCACACACCACAACTCCTGAAAGGTGAAAAAGGAAAGTGGGACCTACCCATCAAGGTTTCGGGGTTCGAGACTTTGTGAGTTCAAGTACCCAAACAAAAATATATACAAACTTGCGAAAAGTGTCCAGCGTATCGAGATTTCGGGATTCGGGATCCACACATCACAACTCCCGAAAGGTGAAAAAGGAAAGTGGGACCCGCCCATCGGGGTTTCAAGGTTCAGGACTTCATGAGTTCAAGTACCCAAACAATAGCATATACAAACTTGCGAAAAGTATCCAGCGTATCGGGATTTTGGGGTTCGAGATCCACACAACCACTCCCAAAATCACAAGAAGTGACCAACACTTCCGGACTTCGGATTTTGGGATTTTGCGAATACAACAGTCGAATATTAATAAACAACAACTATCGAAATTCCGAAAAGGTAAGGTGAGATTCGTAATTCGGGACTTCGGAATTCAGGGTTTCGGGGTTTCAAAAGTCAAACAACAACACAAAACATTCCTGGAAGTTTCGAACAGGTAAAGGTGGGACCCACATTTTCAAGATTTCCGAATTCGGGGTTTCAGGGTTTCAAATGTCAACAACAACACAAAACATTTTCCAAAGTTCTGAAAAGGTAAAGGTGGGACCCGTATTTCAGGATTTTGGAATTTGGGGTTTCAAATGTCAACAACAACACAAAACATTTCCTGAAGTTTCGTAAAGGTAAAGGTGGGACCCGCATTTTGGGGTTTCAGTGTTTTGAACTTCATGAGTTCACATGCCCCAAACTTCTCATGTAACCAACTTTTGAAATGCGAAAAGTTGAAACTTCAAGGTTACGAAATCTCTTAAAAGCGTTATAAAACTTAACTGTGGAAAAGGAAGACCGTTTAAACAAAACAAGGAAGGCATAATGGAAAAAAAAAAAGGAATTCTTTCGATAGACATCAACTCTCAAGATTGTTTAGCAATTGATAAAGCAAAGGGGTTTTACAGATACCTTCAATTTCAAAAATTTGGTCTTTTACAGGTGTCCTCACTTTCATTTAGTGAGGCAGTAGGCGTGCAAGGATTCAATATCCATTTACCTAACAGGATTCTGAAGGTCTAACTAAAGAGCTTTATACGTTTACACTCTGCAGAAGGGGTAAAATAGGATAACATTTTTCTGTATAGGGTAATTTCTATTGTATTCACTTATAGTCACTTTTAATCAGTGTATTACATGTTAATAGTGCTAGATCTGTGCATCTAGTAAATGCAAGAACCATTATAGTAGACGTATTATGAATATATATATATATATAAACACAGATTTCATTCACATATATTCTTCATAACGAACAGAAAAATGGGGACCGTTACAACTTCATTTCAGTCAAGTACAATGCATAAAAAAAAATCATTCAGAACACAAATGGAAATTGTTCCAGTTGGGATTTAATAGATACATGAAATCAGATAAAAACATTCAAACAAGAAGTGGGAAGAAATCGTACAGATCTGATTTAATCAGATACAATACCCCAGATGCAAGAAGGGGCATACAGACAGAGACTTTAACTTAATCCAGTACAGATTCAATAGATACTAAACATCAAAAGACATAGCCATTCATAATGGAGAGGGGAGAATTAACATATCTGAATCCAATCCACGGGCAGACAAAGGGAACAACCACGTTCCTCCCAACCATAGAACAGGTCAGCCAAAATCACTTGCCCGATTCACCCCCTAGCCTGACCATGAATCCATGAGGGTGAACTTGGAAACTCCTCCTCAGCTATGTCCTTCAATTCCAATAGTTATCCTCTTGCCTCACACTTACTCAACAATGCTCATAACAGAAAGAGATCTCAAGAATTCTTTCCCAGCATACTTGGCAGCATCCTACCTCCTCGCATATGCTATTTATCTAGTTTTGCCCACGTCTTTTCCCTCCTTTGGGGATTTTCGCAAATTTTCTTAATCCCTTATTTTCAAGGGCTACCAGTGGTCAAATCTCTGATTTTCCACTTGTAATTATCAGCCTGGAGGCAGTTCCAACTTGTTCCCCACTCATGGAGTCATGGTCCGCTGATTTTAACATGGTTGTTCCATTTGTCCTCCTGCAGTTAATATAATTATTTTGTTTTGATACAAGTGTTATAGTCAAATATTTTGTTGGGTCCAAATAGATCTCTGCCCAATAGTCACAATAACTAAATACAATTATTAAATTTGAAATTCAGAATTTCCATAAATGGCAAAAAATTTCCAGATTCGAATTTGCCAAAAACAGAAATAAATTTCTAGCACATAAAAATAAAAATATTTATTTTGGGGGGATGTCACATCCTTTCCCCCTTTAGTAAAAGACTGTCCTCATTTTTCGTTCCTTTCCTGGAATAGGATTGGATGATATTTCCGCAAATCTCCCTCCAATTCCCAAGTGGGCTCCTCAGAACTAAAGTGCTTCCATTGCACCTTTACCTGAGCGACGGATCTGTTCTGAAGTGTTATTTCTTTGCGGTCCAGAATGCATAGGGGTTCCACCTGGAAATCTCCCTAAGGTTCCACCTGCACCAAGTTCCAATCAATCATATGAGTAGGGTCATGAATATGCTTTTTCAACAAAGAAACATGAAATACATTATGAATTCTTAGATTGTGCAAGATGATATGCTACGGGTCCAATTCGAGATAGTCTCTCGAAGGGCCCACAAAACTTGGGTGCCATATTGGCACATTTCCCCAACTTCAGTGAGCTTTTTCAGGCTTTGACCTTCAAATAAACATGGTCTCCCTCTTGAAATTCAAAGTGTCTTGTTTTCTGATCCGCATAGCTCTTCTGTCTATCTTGTGCTTCTTACAAGTTCTGTTGTACTTTCTTTACCATGTTCTCCATTTCTTGGAGCATCTCTGGTCCAACCATGAGTCGGTCAGCCGGGTTATCCCATCTAATCAGATTTGTACACTTTTTGTCGTACAATATTTCAAAAGTGCTCAACTTAGCCGAAGTTTGGTACCCATTGTTATATGCAAATTCCACCAAGTGTAGGTAGTCTTCCCACTTGTTCAGTTTTGTTCTTACATAGATGTAGAGCATATCTTCTATGATTTGGTTTGTCCTTTCGGTATGTCCATCCATTTGTGGATGATAACTCGTGCTGAAATTCAAATTAGTATTTAGCCCTGCAAATAATTCCTTCCAAAAAGCGGATGTGAATTTTACGTCTCTATCTGAAATCACCATTTTAGGAATACCATGCAGTCTAAAAATTTCTTTCATGAATATTTCAACAATGTTAATATCTTTAAAAGTAGACTTTACAGGAATAAAATGTACAGACTTACTGAGTTTATCAATTACAACCATGATAGAATCATTATGTTTCTAAGTTTTAGGCAAACCTGTGAAAAATTCTAATGAGATGGTCTCCCATTTCCATTCTGGTACTGGTAATGGTTGTAATAGGCCGGCTAGATGCTGGTGTTCAGCCTTAACCTGCTGGAAATCTTGGCACCTAGCCAAGTACTCTGTTGTTTTTCCCTTCATATTAGGCGAGTAAAATAGTTTTTTGAGTGTTGTTATTGTTTTCCTATAACCTGGATGGCCAGAGTATGGTTTCGTATGCACCTCGTCTAAAATAGTTAATTTTAGCTCTGTTGAATCTGGTATGTAAAGTCTATTTTGAAATCTTAATAGTCCCTCCTTGTCGATACTTATATTCGGTTCATCTGAGTTTGTGACACTATTTTGCAATTCTTCCATCATCTTAGTGTAATTTTCGTCATTAACACCTGTCGTTCTTATTCTTTGTTCCAAATCACTTTCTATTCTGCTGATATTTATCTCAAATAACCCATGGATTTTGCGGCTTAAAGCATCTGCTACTTTATTTTCCTTACCCTTGATATGTATGACTTCGAAGTCAAATTTTCTCAACAAGGCTAGCCACCTTCCTTGTCTCGCATTAAGGTCTGGTTGGTTAAACAGATATTTCACTTCGCTATTATCTGTCAATAGTAAGAATTTTCTGCCCATGATATAGTGTCGCCACATTTTTAAGGCATGTATTACTGCTGCCAATTCTAAGTCATGTGTGACATAATTTCCCTCATGTTCCTTTAAATTCTAGGATTCATAACAAATCACATGCCCTTCCTAAGTTAGAACACCGCCTAGCCCCTCTTTACTTGCATCAATGCATACTGTGAAGTCTTTATCTGGGTCTGCTACCTTCAAGATGGACGTCGATGTGAATAATTCATTTAGCTTGTTAAAATTGTCTTGAGACTTTTGCGACCAGTTAAAATTGGTCCATTCCTTTTGTAGTGACGTGATAGGGTAGGCTATCTTGGAGAACCCTTCTATAAATCTGCGATAATATCCAACGATTCCCATGAATGACCGGATATCTGCCACATCTTTAGGCACTGTCCATTCCATAATGGATTTTATCTTTTTCGGGTCTACGGAAATACCTTCTAAGGAAATGACATGTCCTAAATATTGTATTTCTTTTTTATAGAAATCACATTTGTTGAAGTTTGCGTATAGTTTTTGTTTTCTTAGTGTTCATCATGTTCCTCCTCCATTTTAGAATAGACTATAATATCGTCGATAAATACTACTACGAACTTGTCTAAGTACTGGCTAAAAATGCATCCATTAAGCACATAAATGTGGCTAGTGCATTAGTGAGTCCTAAAGGTATGACTACAAACTCATAGTGTCCATATCTTGTTCGAAAAGTTGTTTTGTTTATGTCCTGGTCTTTTATCCTAACTTGATGGTAACCATATCGTAAATCCAATTTTGAGAAGATCTTGCCCCCCCAACTTGATCGAACAGATCATTTATCCTGGGTAAGGGGTATTTTTTCTTAATGGTTACTTTGTTCAGTTGTCTATAATCGATACATAGTCTTAGAGTATTGTCTTTCTTTTTCACAAATATCAATGGTGCTCCCCATGGCGAGACACTTGGTCTGATATACTCTTTATCCAAAAATTCTTTTAATTGTATTTTTAATTCTGTCAGTTCTAGTAGACTCATTCAGTAGGGTTATTTTGAGATAGGGGATGATTTGAGTAGTGAGTCTATGGAGAAATCTATTTCTCTCCTAGGAGTCAATTCTGGTATCTTATCAACAAACATGTCTCTAAATTCATGTAGGACAACAAAGTCTTCTAACTTGGGCTTATCTTGTTTCTCTAATAGATTCGTTACTTGGATGGTGTAAACTTGACATCCCTTTCTAATACATTTCTTGAATTGCATTGTTGAAACTTGTCTGACTGACACAGGTTTTGGTATGCCTTGGGTTGTTCTAATAGTGCCAAAACTATCTTTATAGCTAAGTATCTTTGTATAACAATCTATTACTGCTTTGTGTTGTTCCAACCAATCCATCCCAGTAATCATATCATAAGACCCTAGTGGTAGGATGTTCAGATTGGTCCTAATCTTTTGACCATCTAAACTGAACTCAAGATCAGAAATAAAGTTAACTACTTTTCTTTTAGTCCCTGTTGCTAGTTGTAAAAGACAAGATTTTGCATGCTTTTGTCTCTTAAGTTTATTCAACTCTACTACATCGGGAGTAATATAACTTAATCTAGATCTAGGGTCAATTAAAACAGAAACTCGAGTGTCATGGATTTTACCTTCAATCTCTACCACCGAGGACTGGTGGTCAGCATGTCGACCATCTATGGCTGCATTTATCCGATGCAAACTTCTGCCCATATCTCCTACTGTTGAGGCTTGCTGCAAATTGTGGATGACAGATCTGTTTGTTGCAATTAAACGTGGACAGTTCCTCTTTAGATGAGGCTCTCCACACTCCCAACACTTTAATGTCTCACGAGAGTTTTCCCCAAACTTCTTCATTCCAAGGTTTACCAATTTACCGCTACCTTGTGTATTCAGATGATTGGGGTGAAAATCCTTCCTTGGGAAAATTTTTGCTGCATTTTGATAAGGAGTTGGATGGTATCCTTTCTTTCGCTGGTTTATTCCATATTGCTTCTTATCCTTCCAGGTCTTTGGAAACTCTACCCGTTGTTTGTACTGGTCATAGCACATTTGTGCCTTCCTGAATGCCTCACTCAAGGATTTGGGGTTGTCAAACTCAATTCTATCCTTGTAAAATTGTGGTAAACATCTTAAGAATCGTTGTATTTTTACCTTGTCCTCCTAGATGTATGGTACGAACCTTAGTAGTTCCATAAATTTATTTATAAGGTCATCCATCATCATTTTTCCGAGTCGTAATTCATAAAATTCTTTCATCTTCCTTTCATAATAGCTCTCATAAAGGTATTGTTTCTTAAAATACTTCTTGAAGTCAGACCATTCCAACTGTTTCTCCTTTAGGCCCTTCACTAGTTTCAGGTCCTGCCACCAAATGATGGCCTTCCCCTTCAGATTGTAGATGGTCATTCTGACCTTCATGTTGTTGGAATAGTTGTAAATTTGGAACTATTTTTTGATGTCCAACAACCATGCTTCGGCTTCTTCGCATGTCCTGGATTCTCCATCAAAAGTAGTTGGTTTAATCCTTTTAAATTCTCCTTCAAGGTGGTCTATTTGTTTTATTTTTCTGTCTGGTACGGTTTTGTCTTCAACTGAAGGTGTCCCTTCAGACGAACTGTCTCCTTTTTCTGTTTTCGTACCAAAATTCTTGGAGGCCCTTTTATTGACCTCTTCCTCATGGTTCTAATATTTTGGACTTTTCTTGGTTACTATACTACGCAACAGGACTTCATTTATCTCTTGTTGTTCCTGCTATGCCTTCTTCAATTTTTCATTGTCGGCCTTGAAAACCTGTAGTTCAACTATAATGTTTCTCATTGTTTCCAACACCTCCATGGGTGAGCTTCCATCATTGTTCTGTCTCGGATCTCTAGGAGGTCCTTGTTGTGGATTCTCTTCCACCCTAATTTCTGCACCTTCTTGAGCTGCCATTATTCAACATAAAACATAAAAGCTTGATATTGGCAATTCACAAGATTTGTTAGTTTTCTCATAGATCAGAATATATATACTAAGCAATTAATGTGGCCATGTTCAGACCCAGTGTTGTAACTTTTTCTATGATACCATATGTAATGTACCTCAAAAATCGCCATAATTTTTTTTTTTAATTGTACATTTATCCTTGAAAGGTTTCGAGATCTCAAGCAAGTAAGATTTCTGTTAAAAGGCTTGAGTCTGAAGGTTTGTTAGAGTCCTTACTGTCGTCGACTGTCCTTACTATTCAACTTAAGTTTTCTAATCAATGAAATAATGAGTATTTACTCATCACTTCAATGTTTAATTAAGATCTCGAAAATTATAATTACTCTCTTATCTACTAGTACCTAAAACACTACCACAATCTTAACAATACAAACAACTTTGGGGTTTTATTACCAAAACCCTACATAAAAATATTAACCCTCTATTTGCATTTCAATCTACCTGTAAAAATGGTCTGTTACTTCCATACCTCTATCCGGAATGAAGACTCTTCAATGTCCTTTTACTAGTCCATTCATTACATTGTTAGAGTTGTTCCCATAACAATAAGTTTCTTCTAGGTTCCTACAGTTTTTGAAACATAAGAGAGGTCAATTGGGTTTCGGCGATTATAAGTGATAAACACAAAACAAAACAAAGGGGCCACGCCGTTTGCTAAAAACGCGAGAAAGAGGGGAGACTGTGGACTCGGTACTTTAGGGTTTTGGGGTTCGGGACTTTGTGAGTTCAAGTACCCAAACAAAAATATATACAAAATTGTGAAAAGTGTCCAACATATCGGGATCAGAATCCACACACCACAACTCCCTAAAGGTGAAAAAGGAAAGTGGGACCCACCCATCAGGGTTCGGGACTTTGTGAGTTTGTTAAGGTCCTAACCCGCACATGGGTAGATTAATGTATTCGGATGTAATAAAGGTCAATATTAATAAGACCTTTCAATAAAAGAGAATTAGGCGGATGTAAGAAGACCTAATAGAAGCTTCCGCTTCTAGAAGGAT
>ML781033.1:497414-508647 GCA_009831015.1 Picea engelmannii | reverse complement strand
GCCATTTCTTTGTAGATGAAATATTTCTTCCATCCAACCAAACATGGCATAAATTTAATCATTTATTTTCATGGACTCTTCTCCATACCTGTTGGATGCATTAAATATGATTTCCCATATAAATTTAATTTTGCCTTTTTTTTTTTCTTTCTTCTTAATTTTTGTTGGTCAATGTTGCATATATTAACTCGTACTTGTCTTGTACTTAAATTTTCATGAATTTTCAAAGGATAGATATTGAGGAGAGATATCAATACGAGATTTTTCAAACATTCCTCGCAAACGCTCTAAGATCTCCGAAAAATGAAGAAGAGGAACTCATTCTTCGACAAAGACTCCGAGTGACCAACAACAATCTCATCAGAGAAGATTTTAAAATGAGTCTGTGAATAGATTAGTTGCAGAATGTGCTCAAGCAAGTTCTATGGATGAATCCTTCTTAGATAGATTGCACATTGATATTCCTACACCTGATAATGTAGGGAATACCTCATGACAAGAGAATATTTCTGGTAATTTTCTTTGATTTTTTAATTTATTTTTGTTGTATTTTTGTATATTTAAATTTATGTCAAGTTAAATGTTGTAATTACTTTCAAATGTGTTTGAAGACAATGAGTTTAGATAAATGGAAGACAATTAAAGAGAGATTGGTTTTTAGGAAGATTCTAATATTGGTGCAGAGGGTGAAGGTGGATTTAGGAGGCTGCGTTATCAAGAAACATAAGATTACACGTCTATGTCCACCTATCCTTCAGATGTTGGTGATTAACTTCCTTGGGAAGGGATTACTGAAGAAACGACCCTTGAGCATTTCTCAGGTGTTAAAAGGAGGCTGGAAAATGATTTGGTGGTCTTGGAACTCCCTTAGGAGATTAAACAAAGCTTCCATTTTTTTTTTCATTCATTGAAAAACTTTAGGGATACATATCAAAAAATAGGGCCAACCACTGACAGTTTTCTCGATCTAATGAGGCAAGGAAATTTAGAGGTGATGGGCCCTGATAAATGGGAGGTAATAAAAAATAAAGTTTCAAAATAAGACGCAATTTTGATGTTCAATTTGAAATATGGACCAAAGTAGAAGATGTTGAAGGTCCAGTATTTTAAGCACCTCAACATTGCAGGACATCTATATAACAGATTTTTGGCGGCATATGGGAAATTGTCGTGGAACGATGAGGTTCCACACTATTTTACAAGACACTTTTATGCAGAGTTTTTCATGCACATGCACCCTCATTATACTAGTCTACCGTCTGATTATTATGGAACTCATAAAGGACGAACATATGATAGCAAATGGGCATATCAAAATGTGATATTTCCGAGGCCTCCACAACCTTTAGTACCTCGTCCAAAAAGAAAATTTTCTTCACATTCAGAGTTGCGAGCTACATGAAAGGTTGGCAAAGAGGCTAGGAATGAAATCGGGGAAAATTTGAAAGTTATTTTTTATGGTGTTGATGTTGGCATGAACTGTAAGTGAGCGGAAGACAGATCTCGGGCCATATTTGTTTATAAAATATATGCGGAGTTAGATACCATGTCAGTAGAAGATGTTAAGGAGTATGCAACATTTTTCCATGATGGTTGAAAGAAGTTCATTTAGAATGATGACCTAAGAACATATTGGTATGTGTTCTAGTTAGTAAATTTTTTACGCATTTTAGGATAGTTTACTTCTAATTATATATTTCAATATTATTGTATCTATAGAAATAATCGAGTTGTTATTGTGATTAATTGTAGTTTGGAGATATGCTAAATGAATTTTCAGTAAATAGGGGACTTGATGCCACAAGTTTAAATTTGGATGGGTTGAATTAGGTATGTGTTTTCTAATATCCACAGATGAGCACTTTAGTTGTTCAACCTCCAATATTTTGAATAAGAGATCAACAACATTCATAATGTTGTATAAATGTTAACACATTGAATCTTATATTTAGTTCTTAGTTTTGTTGTTCAAACATCCCTATTCCATATCCTACTATTTGGAAAGGCTTGTCTCAATTCCCAATGGGAGAGTTTTAAGAGGGTGGGAGTTCACATGTATCATTTAATGTGTTAAATTCATTTAAATTTAATGTGTTATAATCATTTAAATTTAATTTATCAAATTTTCAAATTTGATATGTGTTATATAGGGTAATGTGGAGAAGAGAGTACCTGAGAGTGTGCTTGGGAGGGAGATTGGGATTGAGGAGGAAGTTGAGGAAGCACCCATATTTGGGAAGGATGCGTCCATTCAGGATGATTCATAAATGTATGTTTTTGACTTTTATCAAATTTTTGTTTTCTCAAATTTTTAGTTAATCTAAGTTCATATTCAACGCTTTGATCAATTATTTTGAAATATATAGAACCCCTATATAAGCTTATAGTTTTCTTAAATGGTGTACATTCAAACTTATATAATTTTAGATCATGATGAAGACCTAATTTTGAACTTGAACATTTGATTATTTGAAAAATTAATCTATCCCACATCAAAAAAGGCAAAGTTTCTAAATTTTCTTTGATTGCAGTCCTTGCTTTCTTGTCCAAGAATGGTGTAGTATGGCCATTTGTATTTTCTACATACAATGAAGTGAATTCCTTCTTTCTAGGGTATTGTCAAACTCTTAATTAAATTGGTTACTAACCACAAAAACCAACATTCAAGTAGAATTACAAATAAGCTATGCATATGTATATGTGAGCTAGCTCACACACATTGTATATCTGAGCTAGCTCGTACATAATTTCAAAGAGAATTTTATTATATGTAATATGAATACATCCCAAAGATGAAGTATTTAAATGGTTTTTGAAGAATGACTTAATATACATGTGCAGATTTGTGTTTTCTTCATGTACATGAAATATTTTTGAGAACATCTATTCCCCCACAGAAAGAAGAGATAAGTATTTTTTAGAAGAATGATTTTTAAAATGTATATTTGTGAAATTTCATAGATATAAATATTTTTTGGAAGAATGAATTAATATGGAGATTTATGAGTACTTTAATTTGAAAGAGAATTATGGAATTTGATTATATGACTATTGCAGAAGAGGAGAGAAGCATTTTACTACTGAAGAGATTAGTATTTTATTGTTGAGTAAATAAGATCAAATAACATCATGTGGGATGAGAATTTCACTTGATGTATTTGGGACTTTATCCACAAGGAGATAAGTATTTCATTGGAAGAATGACTTAATATGGAGATCTTTTAACTTTTTTCATACATAGTTCTATATTTATTTTCAGATTATTATCTAACTCTAACTCTGAACTCAAATTTTGTTTTACCAAGAACACAATTTTTCTCTTTAATTTTTTTAAAGATTTTAGATAAGATTTTACAAATTATATAAATCATGTATGCTTGATGTGGAGAGTAACTATCTTAAATATGTTTAAGTGTGGTTGGGTATGTTATTATTTTTTATTTTTTATTTAATGTTTAGTTAAAGTATATATGTTAATATGTGTTGTTTTTTTTATTATTGTTTTTTATTGTTACAGATGTCTAAATTATATTTGGTGGAAAATATGTTTACATTATATTTGGTGGGAAAGAGTATGTTGGAGGATGAGACTTAACTCTTTTGGTATGTATTTCAATTTTGTTTTAATCACAATTTTTGAATTTTGTTTTATTTCACATGTTTGAATTGTAAATTTTTAATTTTTGATTCTTTTTTTGTTTTTTTGCAGGTATGAAGTGATCTATCTTAAAGAGATGGCTTAGAGTCTAAAATTTTTGAGTTAAATGTCTTAGTTTTTGTTATCATCCTAAAATGGATGTGCAACCTATGTATTTGACAGTGTAACTATTCAGACTTTGATTATAATATATATATATATATATATATATATATATATATATATATATATATATATATATATATATATATATATATATATATAATTGATATTTTTGGAATTCAAAACATCAATTTATTGTCTCATATTTGATTTCTCTTATATTGTTAAATATGATAATGTTAATTTATGTTTTATGATAGCGTTTTATATTGTTTTATATGATTTGTTCAATGAGAGTTTCACTATGAAGCTTATAAGGCTTTGTTCTTATTTTAGTAATATTGATTTTATTCTTTAAGCTATCTATAACATAAATATGGTTTTCATATTCTAGATTCTGTCTTTATAGGACATTAATTTTGTTTTTTCTTCGTTTCTTCATTGCACCACTCTCTATGTTAGATAAATGGTAGGCTTGTGGCATTTCCATTTCACCAATAGAGATATCTATGAAATTAAAATGATAAGAGTCTCTATCTTTACTATGTCAATGTTGAAATCAAATTGTTTTGTTGTTAATCTTTTAAACACCATTACTAATGTAAGAATAGCTTTGTTTTGTTTTAGTTAAAGACTTGGATTGATTCATTGTGGTGGTCTGACCAATGCTCAAAGGTGTCTAGACTAAGTTGATGGAAAAAAAAAAGTGGCAAAGTTGCTAGGTTTGAACTAATGTTTTGTATATTCTCCTTTTTACAATGCATTAAATTAAGCATCAAACCCTTAAATACTTTAATACTATGTATTAATTTAAATGTTTCATTTTATGTTCACTGTGGACTGTTCAAAAACACATGATAAAATTCAACATGTTTCATTGTGTTCTATTCTTGGGCCTATGGTGACTGATAAAATTCAAGATATTTCATTGTGGACTGAGAAAATTCAACATAAAGATGAACTCTTGGGCCTATCCTACTATGTATTAATTTAAATGATTCATTTTATGTTAACTGTGGATTGTTAAAAAAAACAGATAAAATTGAACATATTTCATTGTGGATTGTTCTTGGGCCTATGGGGACTAATAAAACTCAACATATTTCATTGTGGACTGATAGAAGAGATATAAGAGATAGAAGAGATATTGAGATCAGTCATGTAATATTTTGTCTTGTCCTGATTTTTATTTAAGTATAAAGAGGGAAGTTCCTGCTATAATAATTGCCAAAGATACAATTGTTCCTGAAATTCCATCCGTTCTACCGCCTAAGAGGAAACCGAAACAATGTCATCCCTTGTCCAAAATAGACTAGTTTACCAACGGTCTTGCCTGTAGGAAACTAGGACTGATGGAGTTTCATTGTCTTAACTATGACTATTGTCTTACGGAGATTAACTAGAATCATACACAAAGTTGTAAAATTGAGACTGGAATTTTAAGCCAGACCATGATAGTTACCTGATGTCGTCTGAGGTGGTTGTTGGCAGCCAATTCAATTTTTTATATTTTCCCTATAAGCTGCCCACACCTATGTCTTCTAAACGTCAAATTGTCGTCACATTTTGCAAACAGACGATATTTTCATTTCTTGCGACACTTGTAAATTGGTCTCCATTTAGTTTTCACGACTGTAAGCGTGAAAACTCCTCTATCGTTATTTGAACTGTCATGATTTTTTATTGATATTCTGAGTGGCACTTACCTTTGGTTTATCGTTATGTCGCTGAAAGGATTTTCGAACTATGCCTATTTGGAAATTATTATATTGGTTGCATAACTTGATTTTATTGAGTATTTAAAGCATTGAGCCTTTGGATTTGCACTTTATATGACTTGCCTAGTCATTGAATTACATAGGGGTCATGGTTTATTTTTGTTTTTATATGATGTGATCCTTATGTTAAAATTGTTATAGCTCTTAGCTTGTCGATTTTATGAAATCGATTGTCACAATGTTTTAAAACCCTTGATTAAAATGTTTGATTGTACAATGGCACGTTGGTTAAACATTTGGGTTTAATTTCCACATTGAATGACAATGGTTTGAAAATCTATGGTTAATGGTGTGATGGCATATCATTCATCGTTTGATTTTTGGGTTGGCTGAATAGTGTGGTTTGAACTATGCTATGATTGTTTCAACAGTGGGTTAATTCGTCGGATGTACTTTGCCATTACTATTTCGAATGGCGGTAAGTGATTCCATCACCCTCACATGCGCACATTAATGCTTACCCTTTGATCGTTCATAGTGGTTAGACCGAATGACTCTGCTCCTGTGTGCTGGTGTTTTCGAACCAAACCCTTACCATGTGCTCGCACCATGGCTCCAATCGTGAGGGTTGAACCCAATGGTATCTAGGATCTGTTGATGTTCAACAGTGCCCACAGTGACCTTGAGGAAGTTGGATGGGTCCCGTTCATACAAAAATTTGATGGTTGTCGGGCCAAGGTCGGGGATGTTCAATTGCAAATTGACGAGCAATTTCTCAGTTTAGCTACGGGTTTGCCTGCTACCGGACAACGATGGTCCAAGAATTGAAAAGTGGAAGAGGTCCCTTCGACTCTGCTCTTCCGGTCGTGTAAGGTTGGTTGTTGTGACAAAGGTATACATGTGACCATGTTGAAGCAGTGTTGGCATGAGTTGCTGATGATAATCAAATAGTTTATCACCTGCGAAGGTCGGTATGGTTTTGTTTTCTAACACCACCTTCGTTTGCTTATGGTTTTCATGGGCTTTGAGCTTAATATGCCTTCTTACTTGCATAGAATCATGTTTAAGATGTCTAATAAAGACAAAAGGAACCAGGATGATAACATCCTTTTTCACTATGGGCTGGTTAAAATGATTGTTGTTTATCATTTGGGGTTACACGGAGACTGTTGGAATGATTTCCTTGCTCGAAATGGTTTTGAGGATTTAAATCCTCCACAGGTTTACAAGCCTATGGTGACCGAGAACAAAGCTATACCCCCGGTACCCTACAATGTTCTGCTACCTAAACCCTTACCCAACTCACCTATCGACCTACCCCACTGTGTGACCAAGGATGTCGAAAATGTTAAGCCTGTGGGCAATACACCCAAATCCAAACCCACTGCAAATGCCAAAGGAAAAAAGAATGCCCATATAATTTCTCGGATGGTGAGGAACAAGCCGAAACCTCTTGTCAATCCTAACCCTATCATATTAAGTGAAGACTCTGACTCAGAAGTGGATCGTTTCTTGGTTAGTGAATATCCCTATTTGGAAGGTCTATGTGCCAAACCCTCGTATGAGTTTGTGTCAAACCTACCACCTATTTGCAAAACGACCCTAACTACCTAGGCATTAAGCTGCCCTATGAAACCACCGAATATTCATCCAAACCCTCCCTTGCTCCGCCTTAACCTACAGTGCCATCCTGTGATCAATGTAGCTCGTGGTTAGAGAGGTATTATCTTGATGTGTCGATGCTACAGTCAAAGGTTAAATCTTTGGAGGACCAGGTTACATAGCTTACCCGTCAAAAGGATGAGTTGCAAGCCACTGATAAAAAATAGAGGACGACAAGCTCAATTTTGTTTAAAAATGTTGAATCAACTACAGCAATTGTAAATTCAAAGTTGGCATGATAGCATCCTTACTGGTATGTTCTATCATTTGTTTATATAACGAATTCGAATTCTTTGAATAGTTTTGTCTACAACATGGATTTGCTCTGTCACATTATATGCATTATGTACATAGTTTTGTTTTGATAAATCAAATTTTGTTTCCCAATTTAGTTTTGATTAGATTTTAATCGATTTGATTGATTTGGTATGGATTTGAGTTGTTTGATTTATCCAAAATGAATGCTCTGTTGTCGATTGAAGTCGTTTGATAGACATAAGTTGTTTCTCATATTTTGATTCTGAACACAATCGCATTTTGTTTTGATTTCATTATAATGTATATGCTATGTTTGGTGTCAATTGTGATATGGTTAACTGTTACGGTTTTATGTCCATATGGATTTCGACCAATTCGAATACAATTTGGATTGTTTTTTTTAATTCTGTACAAATTCACCCAAATCGTGAATGGATTCAATTCGTAATGGTTATGTGAAACCCAGGCGGTTAATTCATTTTGGTTTGCTGTTAGAACGACCCTGTTATCAGTTGGATTTGTAATGAATATTCAGTTACAAGTTGATTTGAGGAATGAAAGTGACTATACCCAGGATCACGATTTGTTTCTGTATTTAACTCAGTCACGATTTGTTTCGATTATTGCCCAGTTTACGATTATCACTTCTGTCAATCTGATGATGGTTGTGATCACCATTTGATCCTACCTGTTGAGTTTGTAACGCTCAGCGATTGAAATCTATGGTGAATTTTGGTTGATGCTGTTATATTTACCCACGATCGTAACAATCTTTCCATCTTTGTATTTAATTAAAACAACATGAATCTTATGCTACATTATTATAGCTATAACGAATGGATTCTGGTTGTGTTGGATTAGATCGTATCGCACATGATATGACTCACTACAGATTTTGTTTGATATGAAACAGTCTTGTTACTGTTTGACCCAATTTTTATGGTAAAATGAAATAGAGTATTATCACCCCTCTTTCGATTAAAACACTTTTGATTTTGTTTAATTTGAATGATAAAATCATTTGAGTCGTTAGTGATTCGTTTTTAATGTTTATTGAAAGAAAATTGGATTTGATTTTTTTAAAAAGATTTGATTTGATTTATATTCTGATCTTGTATGCTATTTTAGACTAGCTATAGAATCAGATGATTCTGTAGCTAAGTCTGTAGAATCAAATTCTTATTGTTTTGTTGATGAAATGCCTTTCTAACTTGATATTTTTGGTCTATTACAGATAAATTCAGACTTGCAGTGGATTTGATGAGCAGTTAGGGGATATTTCAAATATTTTACTTGCATTTTAGTTTCTTAGTTTAGTTGATTTTGGGATATCTCCCAGAGTATGTAAAACAGTTTGATATTATCCACAGGGAGGTTTTACCCTATGGAGAGACATATATATACTTATGATTTTTGTAATAATTTATATCCTCATTCATGGGAGAACAAGGATATGGAGTTTTAATACAGACTGAGGCAGAATTTGGAGTTTTGTTACAACTTTAGCTTCTCATTATATCAATATTTTGTTTCATGTTGTGTATATCAATTTGTATCTGGTTAATGACTACTTTAGCTATCTTAATCATTTGCAAATGATATAATTTTAATCACTGTAGTCCATATCTGATTTCTTCCAAGCATTTAAAAAACATAGCAATTGCTCAGTTCAGTTTGTGAATGACAAATTTCTCTTCTTCATGAGTTGAATTATTAAATATAGGTTTTTCCATAACAGGTTTCCCTTATTGCAGAGATTTATAAATCATATAATTGTTATGATTTTTTATGTCTTGTTTGTCCTGTAAACAGCTCAAAGAGCAACACATCCTATTGTTTACGAGAAGATTTTGGATTAACCGGTGTGAGTTTACTACCTCCGACTAGCTTCGAAGTGATCACACGCAGGACAAATTAGGAGTGCTTCTAGGTCGGTTAGTCGCTTGTGTGTTTACTATTTTTATTAGTAGCTTAATTATGATATTAGTTTAGTTAGATTTATAGAATTAATATATTAGATTGTTTAATTTCAATTAATATATTAGATCGTTTAATTTCAGTAAATTTTATTTCTTATTCATAAAATCAAAAAATAAAAAATATCTCTCGCTGTCTTAGGACAGAAAGCATATGAGTTTTACAGGTTTTATTTAAATCTGCCAGTTGTGTATATTGCATATTTGTGAATAAGTTGTATTATAACTAGTAGCTAGACGTTTAATTAATAGAGTTAGTGTAATAGTAATTAGTAGATTGTATATAATATTTAGAGTAGTTTATAATTAGTTTTAGTTTATTTAGTAGTTTGTTTCAATTAGATTAGTGTATTAGTTTATTGTTAGTTAGTTTAGTTTCTTGTATTTAGTTTTAGTTTGTTTTATTAGTTTTAGTTAGTTTAGTTAGTTTTATTTGTTTTAGATAGATTAGTTAGTTTAGGTTAGTTTTCTCTTTGGTTTTTCTTAGGACCTTAGAGTGGCCAACGGAGCCGTTAAGCCCATTAGGGTGGTTCATTCCAAACGACTTGGGTTATTTAGACAACCCCGGACCGGTTCCATTCTCTCAGTTGACAGAAGGACAATTTCGCCCGTCAACAAATGGCGCTAGAAGGAGGGCCTGAACTTAATTAATGGCACGAGGCAGTCGTAAGACTCCTCCCCCCCTTAATCGATCACCTATAGTGACTAGAATCCATTCACAAGATAGTATTCCCCCTCAAACAACAACTACTTCAACCAGAGATCCGCAGATCACAGTTGAGCCAGCAACCCCTAATCCTACAGGTGGTGATACCCAAGAGATTATCCATCAGTCTCTTCTTAAAACACATAGTGCCTTAGCTCGTCTTAGGAAACCAAACCATCCGTGGGGTCAACCTTTAGACTTCTCTGATATCAGAGAACAATTAGGTGACATTAACCTCACTATGAATCCTACAGATCCAAACACAAATCCTACTGCAGGAAGATCTGGGATACCTCCTTTGCCACCTCCCTCATCTCCTTCCTCTTCTAGAGGAGATTCCTCTTCAGACGAAGGCAACTCACCTTCTTAGCCTTCTACACCTACTACCCCAATGGAAAATGAGAACAACCCTGCTAGACCTTGGTTGGACTAGGATGTTGTAGCTGTACCTGGAGCCCAACACCCTTTACCTAAGCACCCGTAGAAATGGCTTCCCAAGTTTGATCTCGATTCAAAACAGATAGCCGAAGATCATATCAAAAAATTTATGTTAGCCATCAGACTCCGTAATGTTGAACATGAAGATGTTCTCTGTAGGTTGTTCCTTTATACTTTTGAGGGTAATGCATCCACTTGGTACTTTGCCCAACAACCCCATACAATAGTGTCTTGGGAAAAGTTTGAGTCATGCTTTTACGAAAAATTTGGAGATGGTAAACCTCTGGAAGTATCAGTCATGGATCTTTCAAGATTAAAAATGAACCCAAAAGAAAAAGTTAAAGATTTCAATCAAAGATTCTTAACGCTTAAAAATCGAATCCCTACAGATTCTATGCCTGCCAAGAGTCTCATAATAGCTTACTACACTAAATCTCTACATCAAAGTATATCTATTTGGGCCAAACATTCTGAAAAGGCCACATTGTTAGAAGCCTTCGAAGAGGCTACTTAGATTGAAAAATACATACTTAGCCTTAAGGACTCTTCTAGCAATGAACTGAGATTGTTTCTTCTTCCAAAAAGAAGATTGAAATCCTCCCTAGACCTACACAAAGCAAAACACAACCTGAAAACTCTGATTTGGAAAATTTAACTAAAGTTGTACAAAAATTGTCTAATCAAGTTATAGATTTAAAAAGGTCAACTGAAGAAG
>ML781033.1:473702-497364 GCA_009831015.1 Picea engelmannii | reverse complement strand
CTACACAAAGCAAAACACAACCTGAAAACTCTGATTTGGAAAATTTAACTAAAGTTGTACAAAAATTGTCTAATCAAGTTATAGATTTAAAAAGGTCAACTGAAGAAGATTCCTCGAGTAAAGGACCCTACAAACCTCCTTTCTGAAAGCCTTTTCTCACCAATCGGCCTAATTCAAACCATGAAGGCTTGAACCTAGAAAGTTTGCAATGTGCTCTTCAGACAATTCTAGAAGCCCAAGATAACTTGATGCCTCCTGAAATCCCTCAAGAGGAAGTCGAGCAGGAAACAGCTCAAGAAGAAGAGTCTTCTCCAAACATCTTTGGACACTTCTCGGATAACATATTTCAATCTAACTTTGAGACTGTTCACCCTTACAACACTAGGAGTAAGACAGTAAACAAACTTACTGCTGAGAACACTACAACTCCACCTCCAAAGCCATCTAAATCAACAGAAACTAAACAGAGTAATGTTGGCCCTAAATTAGATTATGATGTTGTTGAAGATCTTAAAAAATTAAGGGCTAACATTTCTATTTATGATTTGTTGAAGTTTCCATTTTTGTTACAGAAGATGTTGCAAAATATTTTAGAAAATGGAAAGAATGGTAACTCAAATGGTAACAAGGTTGTGCAAATCAAAGTGCCGCAGAAGACTTCCACTAAAAACAATCCTGATCCTCAAGACAAAGGAAGCCTTCCTGTAACTCCTGTAAATAATAATGTAAATAATGTGAATAATGTAGATAAAGTAGCATTAGAAACTGCGAGTAAGAAACCACAAGCTACTACTCTAAGTACTCGCAATAATGTACCTCCTTTTCTTTGAACTTTCGAAATCTTCAACAGAAATGTGCATAATTGTATGGTTGAATCAGGAGCATCATCAAATGTGATGCCTTGGCCTGTCTGCCAAAAGATTAACGCTGAAGTAGAACCATCTTCTTTGAAAATCATACAACTTGATCGAACAGATGTTAAAGTTATAGGAGAACTAAAAAATGTATTGATTAGATTATCATCTAACCCAAAGGTTCATCAGGTTATTGATATAATTGTGCTGGATATTCCAGAAGTGTATGGTCTGTTTTTGAGCAGGGACTGGTCGGAGAAGTTACATGGTTACTTCACCACGAACTGGTCTCATTTATGGCTTCCAGAGAATGGTAAGACCAATAAGATCAGGGTGAATCGTGAGCGTTACCTTAAGTTCATGGTCATAGATTTGAACGACCCTAATGAACCATACACACCTCCTGCTGATTCACCTGAAGTCCAAGGGATGGACACCTTCTTCGGAAATTTCATGGCTGAAGTTTCACCTATCAACAATCCTGAACAACAATCTGAGATCATAGCATATGTCCAACCAGTAGCTTCTATACAACAGATCCATGAGCCAGATAGAAATCAAATTTGGTCTCTATATTTCAACGGTTCCAAGTCTAAAGAAGGAGCTGGTGCAGGCTGCATCATTATCGATCCAACAGGTAACAAGACATTAATGTCTTGTAGACTAGAATTTGAATGTACGAACAATATCGCAAAATATGAGGCTTTACTGCAAGGTCTCAGAAAAGCCTTGGACATGGACATTCAAAATCTGGTTGTATTTGGTGATTCTGAAATAGTGGTCAGACAGGTAAGAGACTCTATACACTGTCTTTCCCCGCATCTCAAAAGTTACCAGTCTGAGGTATGGAGTTTAATGAACAAATTTTCTTCTTTTAATATAAATTCCATTCCTATATTAAACAATGCTGAAGTAGATCTTCTAGCTAATGTAGCCTCTAAACTTCTTCCTACAGAAGGCTTATCCCTAAACACATTCTTCGTGGAGCTATTGTTTCAACCATCTGTTCCTGACAATATTACAAACTGGAGAGTATTTGACAATGATCGGTAGATCATTAACTTTCTGAACATGGAAGAAACCTTTCAAGATGTAGTGATAGATGAACGAACCCACGACGACAATTTGCATGACTTTACGGTAATACCTAATCTGAAATCTCCTGAAGCTCTATCAGACATGGTAAATTTCATACCGAAATCTGTTGTTAGATTAGAAAAGTTTTATGATTTTGAAGATAAATTTAAAAAGATGGTCAATTGCAAAACCAATAGTTCCTCATTATCTTATGAAAAAGTCAATTTAGGGACTAATGAAAATCCTCAGTGTATCAATCTAGGCTTGGGATGTTCTAAGCAAGAAAAAGATGATTTTGTTAAATTATTTAAAGAATTCAAGGATGTATTTGCATGGACTTACGATGATCTTAAAATGTTCGATCATAATATTATACAGCATGTCATCCCGATGAAGCCCCAAACCTTACCCTTCCAACAAAAACTGAGGAAAATGCATCATAAACTAGAACCGACCATTCAAAAATAATTGAATAAACTCCTAAGTGATAAAATAATTTTTCATGTTAGGCACACTCAATGGGTATCCAACCTCGTCCCAGTTCGGAAGAAAAATGAGGAAATTCGGCTTTGTGTCGATTTCCGAAACCTCAACAAAGCGTCTGACAAAGATAATTATCTTGTCCCTCCCATGGAACAGATCCTTCAACAGGTATCTGGTTTCGAGAGGCTATCTCTATTAGATGGTTTCTCCGGATACAACCAAGTCCTGATGTCTCTGCCAGACCAGCTCAAAACTACCTTCCGTACCCCGTGGGCCACTTATGCTTATCGCAAAATGCCTTTTGGATTGATTAATGTTGGTGCTACCTTTCAGAGAGAAATGGGCATTTCTTTTAGAGTCTTAATCAATCACTCCATAGTAGTTTACTTAGATGATGTGACTATTTACTCTAAAAACAAAGACGATCATCTAGCTCACTTATGAGCCGTTCTGCTACGATGTTGTAAATACGGCATCTCCTTGAACCCCAAGAAGTCCATCTTTGCAGTAGAACAGGGTAAACTCCTAGGATTCATTGTGTCTAGTGATGGAATGATTATTGACCCCAAGAGGACTCAATTCATCACTAAACTTCCCCCACATACCTCCAAAAAATCCATGCAGTCTTTCCTAGGCCAGATTAATTTCATGAGAAGATTTTTCCCCAATTTCTCCGAAATGGTCAGGCCTCTCCAGAACTTAATTAAGAAAGACACCCAATATCACTGGGGACCCACAGAAAACCAAGATTTTAATGACATAAAGAAGGCCATAATAGATGCCCCGTCTCTCATGAGCCCTGATTTCTCTCAAGACTTTACACTCTATACTTTTTCCTCTAATCGTTCCTATGCCACAGTCCTAACTCAGAAGAATTTCGAGAACAATGGAGTACCCATCGCCTTTATGAGCTATGCTTTCAAAGGTGCTGAACTTAACTACCCAACGGTCGACCGACAAGCCTACACTATTTTCAAAGAAGTTAATTATTTTCGGTCCTATCTTTTGAAGTCAAGGATGAAAGTCATTGTCCCCTACCCTGCCGTAAGGAACTTGTTAGTGCAAAAAGATTTAGGAGAGAAAAGAGCCAATTGGGTCACCTTCTTGCAGGAGTATGACTTAGATATCACCCCAGCATAGATCGTGAGAGGCCAAGGATTGTGTAAGTTGGTTGTTGATTCAGAAATAGGACAATGAGAAGATAGTGATACGTCAAACCTAGAACAACGCGATCCAAGTTTGATTTGTTGTACACAAAACCTTGTAAGTCCTTGGTACGAAGATATTAGATACTGTCTTGAACATGGATCAGTACCCCGTCACCTTGACCCCACCAAGAGAAGAGCATTGAGACTAAAGTCTGCCTCCTTTAATCTAGTTAACGGTATACTGTTTCGTCAAAATTTTGACGGTGTACTGATGCGTTGTCTCAAAAAGACGAAGCAGAAAAAGTCTTGCTTGAGTTGCATGCACGAGAATCTGGTGGTCACTTCGGTGGCGATACCACTTCTCATAAGATTTTAATAGCTAGTTACTACTGGCCCACGCTTTTTAGGGATGCCCATGCCTTGTGTCGTAAATGTATTATCTATCAGAAAGCATCAGGGCGGTTGCAAAAACCAGCCTTCCCCTTGCAACCCGTTTCAGTCGATTCTATTTTCCAGCAATGGGGCCTTGATATCATAGGTCCTATTAACCATCCATCCTCGCAATAGTAAAAGTATATTGTGACAGCCACAGATTACTTTACTCGATGTTTCGAAGCCACCGCACTAAGAACTGTTAACACAAGTCAGGTGATTGCTTTTCTGAACTCAAATATCATCACTCGTTTTGGCATCCCTGATTGTCTAGCCTTTGATAATGCTTCATACTTTTCCTCTCTTGAGATGAGTGAGTTCTCTTTGGAGAAAGGAATAAAGATAAAGTATTCTTCTAGTTACTACCCCCAGGGCAACGGCTTAGCAGAATCAACAAACAAGAACTTGATCAAAGTTATCAAGAGAACCGTGGCTAAAAATCACAAGAACTGGCACAATGCACTGCTGAATGCACTATGGTTTGGTAGGGTAACACCCAAAGCTGCTATAGGTAACTCCCCCTTTTTCCTCGTTTATGGCAGAGAAGCCATTCTTCCACCTCACATTCTTCTTCCTTTGCTTCAATTGTCACAAAAAGTCCAAGAAGAAGATTGTCCCCCTTTAGAAATCCTCATTAATGATTTTATGAAGTTGGAAGAAGTAAGAACCCAAGCTAAGCGTAAGTTAGATCAAAATCAACAACTGATTAAAAGCTGGTTCAATTCTAATTCTGCTTCTGATAGGAATTTTGAAGTAGGTGATCTCGTTTTGAAGTGGGACAAACCACACAAAGGGAAGGGTGAGCACACCAAGTTTCAAAACTTATGGCTTGGGCCATTTTTGATTGCTAAAAAGTTGGGTCCTAGTTCCTTTTGATTACAGAATCTTGAAGGGAAGCGTGACACCTATCCGGTGAATGGCCAAGCCCTGAAAAGATACTTCGCTTGATAATTTCCCTTGTATATTATGTAAATATTTCTTTTGTTTGTATTTTTCATTTTTTTTCTATTTTGATTTTGATTTGAATTGATCAGTTTTTTGTGTTTTTTTTTTTTAAATATGCATACCTGTGCACTGAGATATTCAAACAAAGACCATAGAAAAATTTCTTCTTTGAAATAACTTCTGAAAGTTTGCACAAACATCAATGATATATTTATGAAACTGATATTTATGTTGGAAAATTTTGTTGTTTGAAAGAAGTTTACTGATTTCAATCTCTGAGAAAAGTTTGCCATGATCATCTATTATATTTTTACGCTGTCCCTTTTCCATAAAGGAATGACTCAAAAGATGTCTCCCTATCATAGAAGTTGTTTTTATAAATAAAACATCTTTGGATCTGAATAAAGGACGGTGCTAAAAAATTCTGATGAGGTCTGAAAAAATATGTTAAATATCAAGATTATCAGCGTCACCCCGCTCAGCTATATATCTACAAAAGAAAACAAAATAAAAATATTAATAAGAGTTGTGGGGAGTGTTTGTATACCCGTCGGGATACTGAATAGGTCCACTGGCAGCGGGTAAATGCATGCATGGCACTAAGACAACTTCGTCGGGGTACCGAACAGGCCTGCTGGCAGCGAAGCAATGTCGGATACATGAAAATATGTGAAAAAATATAAGAAACCTCTTTAATGTCCTTTATTTTGCTCTAGAACTTCTTGACAGGATACAAATGTCAGAGTGGGTTAAATGGAAACCTTGTCGAGGCTATGGATGCCTACTAGCAGCAGTGGCCATGCCAACATTATTGAAGATTTTATCATTAATATCATGACTTACTAATCTTAAGACTGTTATTAGTTTTCATCTTTTAAAACATCGCTGGAAAAGATGGTAAATGATGATGTTTGTACGATTATCTGGTCACTGTTTTTGAGTTGAAATTTTCTTCGCTATCCTAATATGAATTTATTTCTTTTGACAGAGATAACTTCTTCTACCAGTGTGTCGCCATTGTTGGCAACCATTTCATTTTTTTTCTATTTGCCCTATAAGATGCCTACACCTATGTCTTCTGAACTTCAAATTGTCGTCGTATTTTGCAAATAGACGATATTTTCATTTCTTGCGACACTTGTAAATTGGTCTCCATTTAGTTTTCACGACTGTAAGTGTGAAAAATCCTGTATCGTTATTTGAACTATCATGATTTTTTATTGACATTCTGAGTGGAACTTACCTTTGGTTTATCGTTATGTGGCTGAAAGGATTTTCGAACTATGCCTATTTGGAAATTCTTATATTGTTTGCATAACTTGATTTTATTGAGTTTTTAAAGCATTGAGCCTTTGGATTCGCACTTTATATGACTTGCCTAGTCATTGAATTACATAGGGGTCATGGTTTATTTTTGTTTTTATATGATGTGATCCTTATGTTAAATATGTTATAGCTCTTGGCTTGTCGATTTTATGAAATCGATTGTCACAATGTTTTAAAACCTTTGATTAAAATGTTTGATTGTACAATGGCACGTTGGTTAAACCTTTGGGTTTAATTTCCACGTTGAATGACAATGGTTTGAAAATCTATGGTTAATGGCGTGATGGCATATCATTCATCGTTTGATTTTTGGGTTGGGTGAATAGTGTGGTTTGAACTATGCTATGATTGTTTCAACAGTGGGTTAATTCGTCGGTTGTACTTTGCCATTACTATTTTGCATGGTGGTAAGTGATTCCATCACCCTCGCATGTGCACATTAATGCTTCCCCTTTGATCATTCATAGTGGTTAGACCGAATGACTCTGCTCCTGTGTGTTGGTGTTTTCGAACCGAACCCTTACCATGTGCTCGCACCATGGCTCCAGTCGTGAGGGTTGAACCCAATGGTAGCAAGGCTCTGTTGATGTTCGACATTGCCCACAGTGACCTTGAGGAAGTTGGATGGCTCTCGTTCATACAAAAATTTGATGGTTGTCGGGCCAAGTTTGGGGATGTTCAATTGCAAATTGACGAGTAATTTCTCAGTTTAGCTACAGGTTTGCCTGCCACTGGACAACAATGGTCCAAGAATTGCAAAGTGGAAGAGGTCCCTTGGACTCTGTTCTTTCGGTTGCATAAGGTTGGCTCCTGTGACAAAGGTTTACCTGTGACCATGCTGAAGCAATGTTGGCATGAGTTGTTGATGATAATCAAACAGTTTATCACCTGCAAAGGTCGGTATGGTTTTGTTTTCTAACACCACCTTCGTTTGATTATTTTTTTCATGGGATTTGAGATTAATATGCCTTATTACTTACATAGAAGCCTATTTAAGATGTCTAAGAAATACAAAAGGAACCAGGCTGATAGTAGCCTTTTTCACTATGGGCTGGTTAAAATGATTGTTGTTTATCATTTGGGGTTACACGGAGACTGTTGGAATGATTTCCTTACTCGCAATGGTTTTGAGGATTCGAATCCTCCATAGGTTGACAAACCTATGATGACTGAGAACAAAGCTATACCCATGGTACCCTACAGTGTTCTGCTACCTAAACCCTTACTTGACTCACCTATCGACCTACCCCACTCTGTGACGAAGGATGTCGAAATTGTTAAGCCTGTGGGAAATAAACCCAAAGCCAAACCCACTGCAAACGCCAAAGGCAAAAAGAATGCCCGTCTAATTTCTCGGATGGCGAGGAACAAGACAAAACCTCCTGTCAATCCTGACCCTATTGTATTAAGTGAAGACTCCGACTCGGAAGTGGAGCATTTCCTAGTTAGTGAATACCCCTATTTGGAAGGTCTATGTGCCAAACGCTCGTATGACTTCATGTCAAACCTACCACCTTTCTTGCAAAACGACCCTAACTACCCAGGCATTAAGCTGCCCTGTGAAACCACTGGATATTCATCCAAACCCTCTCCTGCTCTACCTCAACCTACAGTTCCATCCTGTGATCAATGTAGCTCGTGGTTAGAGAGGTATTATCTTGATGTGTCGATGCTACAATCAAAGGTTAAATCTTTGGAGGACCATGTTACACAGATTACCCGTCCAAAGGCTAAGTTGCAAGCCACTGATAAAAAACAGAGGACGACAGGCTCAATTTTGTTTAAAAATGTTGAATCAGCTACAGTAGTCGTAAATTCAAAGTTGGCATGATAGCAGCCTCACTGGTATGTTCTATCATTTGTTTATATAACGAACTCGAATTCTTTGAATAGTTTTGTCTACAGCGTGGATTTGCTCTGTCACATTATATGCATTATGTACATAGTTTTGTTTTGATAAATGGAATTCCATTTCCCAGTTTAGTTTCAATTAGATTCTAATCGATTTGATTGATTTGGTATGGATTTGAGTTGTTTGATTTAGCCAAAATGAATGCTCTGTTGTCGATTGAAGTTGTTTGATAGACACAAGTTGTTTCTCATATTTGATTCTGAACACAATCGTATTTCGTTTTGATTTCATTATAATGTATATGCTATGCTTGGTGACAATTGTGATATGGTTAACTGTTACGGTTTTATGTCCATATGGCTTTCAACCAATTCGAATAAAGTTTGGATCGTTTTTTTTAATTATGTACAAATTCACCCAAATCGTGAATGGATTCAATTTGTAATGGTTATGTAAAACCCAGCCAGTTAATTCGTTTTGGTTTGCTATTAGAATGACCCTGTTATCGGTTGGATTTGTAATGAATATTCAGTTACAAGTTCATTTGAGGAACAAAAGTGACTATACCCAGGATCACGATTTGTTTCTATATTTAACTTAGTCACGATTTGTTTCGATTGTTGCCTAGTTTATGATTATCACTTCTGTCAATCTGATGATGGTTGTGATCACCATTTGATCCTGCCTGTTGATTGTGTAACACTTAGCGATTGAAATCTATGGAGAATTTTGGTTGATGTTGTTATATTTACCCACGATCGTAACAGTCTTTCCATCTTTGTATTTAATTAAAACAACATGAATCTTATGCTACATTATTATAGCTATAACGAATGCATTTTGGTTGTGTTGGATTAGATCGTATCGCACATGATATGACTCACTACGGATGATGATTCTGTAGCTAAGGCTGTAGAATCAAATTCTTATTGTTTTGTTGATGAAATACCTTTCTAACTTGATATTTTTGGTCTATTGTAGATAAATTCGGACTTGCAGTGGATTTGATGAGCAGTTAGGGGATATTTCAAATATTTCACTTGCATTTTAGTTTCTTAGTTTAGTTGATTTTGGGATATCTCCCAGATTATGTAAAACAGTTTGATATTATCCACAGGGAGGTTTTACCCTGTGGAGAGACTTATATATACTTATGATTTTTGTAATAATGTATATCCTCATTCATGGGAGAACAAGGATATGGAGTTCTAATACAGACTGAGGCAGAATTTGGTATTTTTTTACAACTTTAGCTTCTCATCATATCAATATTTTGTTTCATGTTGTGTATATCAATTTGTATCTGGTTAATGACTACTTTAGCTATCTTAATCATGTGAAAATGATATAATTTTAATCACTGTAGTCCATATCTAATTTTTTCCAAGCATTTAAAAAACATAGCAATTGCTCAGTTCAGTTTGTGAATGACATATTTCTCTTCTTCATGAGTTGAATTATTAAATATAGGTTTTTGCATAACAGGTTTCCCTTATTGCATAGATTTATAAATCATATAATTGTTATGATTTTTAATGTCTTGTTTGTCCTGTAAACAGCTCAAAGAGCAGCACATCCTATCTTTTACGAGAAGATTTTGGATTAACCGGTGCGATTTTACTTCCTCTGACCAGCTTCGAAGTCATCACATGCAGGACAAATTATGAGCGCTTCCAGGTCAGTTAGTCACTTGTGTGTTTATTGTTTTTATTAGTAGTTTAATTCAGATATTAGTTTAGTTAGATTTATAGAATTAGTATATTAGATTGTTTAATTTCAATTAATATATTAAATCGTTTAGTTTTTGTAAATTTTATTTCTTATTCATAAAATCATAAAATCAAAAATATCTCTCGCTGTCTTAGGACAGAAAGCATATGAGTTTTACAGGTTTTATTTAAATCTGTCAGTTGTGTATATTGCATATTTCTGAATAAGCTATATTATAACTAGTAGCTAGACGTTTAATTAATAGAGTTAGTGTAATAGTAATTAGTAGATTGTATATAATAGTTAGAGTAGTTTATAATTAGTTTTAGTTTATTTAGGAGTTTGTTTCAATTAGATTAGTGTATTAGTTTATTGTTAGTTAGTTTAGTTTCTTGTATTAAGTTTTAGTTTGTTTTATTAGTTTTAGTTAGTTTAGTTTGTTCTATTTGTTTTAGATAGATTAGTTAGTTTAGGTTAGTTTTCTCTTTGGTTTTTCTTAGGACCTTAGAGCGGCCAATGGAGCCGTTAAACCAGTCAGGGTGGTTCATTCCAAATGACTTGGGTTATTTAGACAACGCTAGACCGATTCCACTCTCTTAGTTGACAGACGGACAATTTCACCCGTCAACAGTGGTATCCATATCCTGAGCATGTTCCTTAGCTAGAATGACAAAAAACTGCAAGCAAGTTGGGCATATCCATCCCAGTGGCACATTAGAGAAGGTGTCAAAGAGAATGTCCAAGTGTTGGCCCATGAGGGTGCGATAGTGTACATGGTCTGCCATCTAGCTCTGTAGATCAAAAATAAAATCAAGTAGGTCCAGGTGGAGGAGAGGTGGTGGAACACGCCATTGATTTTGCATGGAGGAAATGGGAGGTGGAATTAAGACTGTGCCACCCTCTATTGTCGTTTCTCCCTGATGCATTTCTAGTGGCTTGCTTGAAGTCGATTCTCCAGGCTACTTTAGGTCTTCTTCCCTACCAGCTTCCTCACTTCATCCACTTTCATCCAAGGTGGCTCCATATTTTGGGTCTGTCGTTTGAGAGGTTGTTTCTTCTAGTATCTCCTGCTCAATAAATCAGGTGGAGAATTCTTCCTATGTTAGCTCATTCTCACCATCATGTTGTTTCTTGGTGATAAGCATGGAGGCTTCCTCTCGAAAGTCACTTGGTGGCACCCAATTGTTACGCACTGTGAAGAGGATATGCTCCAGAGGGTCCTGAATTGGATCTTATGGGATAACTTATTCGACGTATGCCATTGGTGGCTCCAAGATATCTTCTGTAATATATGACCTGGGAGGTATTTTGATCTCAATCCTTCTATGCAGGATTTGTGTCTCAGCAATGGAGAGTTCTCTTTCCATTCTTTGCATCTGCCTCCATCGGGTAGAAAAGGCGTACCAGGCTAAGAAACGTCGTGGCTTCCCTTTCTCGTGAGGCATATAGGTGAAGAAATAGGTAAATGTTGTGTAGAGGGCGTAAGGGTCACTGCTCCTAGGCTTCTAGTTGTAGAGATTATGCAAAACGAGGAGGAAATAGAAGAAGCAATGGCTTGGGCGCATTAAGAGAAAGAGGGTCAATGGGACATTCAGTGACATTAATTCCTTTGTATAGGTGAGCTTCATAACTGGACTTCTTGCACGAGGGGCGAGTCCTCTATCAGGTGGTCGGTAGATGGAGCTAGATCCTTCCTTAATACTGAGGGGATGGGAGTTGACCAACCTCATTTACGGCTAGGCCTGGCTCCACTCCATGTGTCTCCGGTGGTCCATCTAGGGGAATCTTGTCTTGATTTTACTTGCACTATGTTTATTTATATAAAATATTGGATGAAATAATTTCAATATACTATTTTCTTGAATTCAAAAAAAATTATCAAATAGTTTCTTATGAAATTTCAAAATGAAATATTCAGGAAATTGTGAAATAAAAATTAAATTTTATAGTTCGTCAAATTTTATAGTTTCTTATGAAATTTCACAATGAAATATTCAAGAAAATGTGAAATAAAAATTATAGTTTCTCACTCATAATTTAAATTTTGTTTGATTTGGAAATATGGTTGAAAATAGTCAAAACAAGTCATCAAATTTAATATAAGTAAGCGATCTTCATTAAAACTTATCAGAATTTAAAGTTTTTCTATGCCATCAATAGTCCCTTATAATGACATGGAAATGGGTCCTAGTTTTGATATGAAGTTATCTTTTTCATATGAAAAATCATTGAACAATCAAATTGCAAATAATGAATGCATTTATCCTGTATGTAGTAAATTGCCTACATGCATTAAATGATTTGTGTATATGATTTGGATAATTTGTATGATTAAAGTATAATCATCCAAAGTATAGGTCAATTTAGGTTCCCTAGATACAATATATAGGTTCTTCCCTGAAATTGTAAATAAGACTTGATAAACTTTATAATTCATGGGAAATACAATTTTTCTTAATTGAATGGACCATGAAAGTAAAATAAACTGGAAATAATTCTAGAATCCTAGATATTCATAAATACATGTAATTTCAATGCAAAATAAAAAAATATGGAATGTACATGTTACACTTACATTTAAAAAAATTGTAATGGTATTCCATCTTCAGTTATTCGTTCATGATCGACTTTGGACATTTTCCATATTCTAACTTTTTTTTTTTATTGAACTTATATTAACTTTATGCCCGTTTCAAATACCAAATGACAATATTGACAACTTGTGACATCTGACTGGTAGTATTGAAAGTGAACATGAGTATCGGTTTGATGGGTTTCTTCAAAAAAATATCCTTTCAATACAATGGATCCTCTTTCATATATAAAATTTTTATCATCAAAATCTTCTAATAACTTCATCTTTTGTTCTGTGCATCACATCAAATAATATTTCACATTTTTAGTGTTGTCTACAGGTGAAACCATGGAAAATACATCTCCTGCAAATAATTGGATATATTGGACAATAGATAGTTCGTGTTAGATTATCACACAAGTACATCTACAAGTTATTTGAAAAAAGTTAAACATAAAAATCACCTTCTCTAATAAGATAAAAAACTCTATTGCCATCAACTGACACTGTAGTTTTATTTGATTCCATCTCCTCTGAGCTTGAAAGTGCAATTTTCCCTTTTACATTAAGTTAAATATGTCTCCAAGCTTTAACATATTCTTCTTTTTCATTTTCACAAATATCTATGGATTTTGTGTCCTCTATGGAAACTAATAAAAAACAAGTCTCATTTCTTCTATCAAATAAAAACACATTTTGATAACCTTTTATTTTAATTGAATGTATTTTTTCATCTCCCATGTATTGTACTGGCGTCATATGGGATCAATCCATTTACATCTTGGATTCCAACATACCAAAAAAACCTTAACAAGAGAAGAGCTTGTTAACTTTAAATCTCTCAAGAAAATGGTTGAAGATTGAATATAAATTTGAACATGTTCAAATAAAAATATCATGTGTACATGTGTAACATGTATATATAGACACACCTGTGCGCATCCCTTGATGGATTATATTTATGTCTTAGCACCATTTTTAACAATTCAACAAATTGTTCAACGGATTCCAATCAATCAGCATGAGGTTTCATCTGATACCTTCGAAGTTCTCATTTTACACATGCCCCCTGCATCATCGTTCTCTCCTTTTCCATGACCAGTCTCAAAACAATTCCAACAATGTGTAATGTTTGATTTTTTATGAAGACGCAATAACCAATAAATGGTTGTGAATATTTTAATTGACCCACACATCCATATAACCATATCCAATGTCAATCGAATCTAATTTCACATCCTTTTAATAAATCATAAAATTTATCAAAACAATGTTGTACATAATGTGTGTCATGTGCTCGATCATGACTTATATAAAAGTGATATTATTTAATAACATGTCGATTGTCATTGTTTCTTTCTATGTTATCAAGAATCTGTTGAGCATGTATATATAAAACGTGGACAAATATCATGACTTGATCAGAATGATAATATTCACTATGTATTTCATTTTGTGCAGCGAATGTGTAATTCTCTGCAAAATCAACTACAGAGAAAATTGTCCCTGGTGGAAACACTTCACGGGATTGTTTGAATTGTAGGTATTTCCATCGATATCTATGTGAATTCTTGGTGCATTTATAAATTTCTTCCTCAAACTTCTTCAAAAAATTTATCACACAAATTTTATCTACTCTCAAATCAATCCTTTTGGAAATAACATTTGAATAATACAGAGCCATGTTGTTGATATATTCATATCTCTTCCAATTGACTGTTATATTAGAAAATGATTAATCATTCATATCAATATGATACTTTGACTAAAACTAACTTATATTTCCACAACGATCACATTTCTTTCCACCAACACATTTTTTTTTGTATAATAAATCATCACCTTCTCTTTCACATAGAATTTCAGATATAAAAGTATGGAATGTGGAAGAAGGAGGTGGAATTGGTCATAAATGTTTACCAAAATAAAAAAAATTGTCGTAATACAACTTAAGTTCCACACGATAACGACAACAACAAGTGTCACGAACAATGATGGGTCTAACAAACCATGGTTTTTGTTGCACAAATGTATTGATGGAAATTTTAAGTACTTTGTGCTCTTCTTTGAACTTATTGAACAGTTCTATTTGTGTCATTGGAAATATATTTTTTGTATTTTCTTCACACTTTGTCATCGTAATTCTTTGTCGCAACACATCCCTTGTATGTGGTGAAACACGTGATTCTTCCAACCCACAATTATAGGCCAATTCTTTAACATTTTCTGCAAGTCTATCTTTGTAGGGTTGTCTAGAAATCAATGTCCAACAATCCAGTTCATCATTTGCATCTATTTGCAATCAATTTTTTCTATGCTTGTGCAATGTTTTTCTTGACGTTCCCATCATTTTTTCCATGTGTCGTGTCAAACGATCTTTTATATTTCTATATGAAACAAATGCTATTTGTATCACTCTACATGCAACACCGACATATTTTTTTTTAGATTTTCCAAAAGTTTTTAATACACTAGTTATATTGTCAAATACATTATGTTTCGCCTTTGTATCTTTTGTTGAATTTTGAATACTCAATAATGATGCAGTTTTTTTTAACTTTCTTGACTTTATTAGACAAACTAAAAGTTGAGCTTTTACTATTATTGATTCATCTTTGAAAAAAGTATTATGCATATTCTTAGTTTGATATCTTATATAATTCTTAGCTTTTTTTTCCCCAAATTTGTAAGTATCAACATTTTATAATATTTCATCATCAATGTTGATAGATTCTCCTGCATATTTCAATTTAAAGTTTATATTAAAAAAAAAAAACATAAATTCACTAAATTATATATACAAGTGTTCATCTTGTATTTTTTAAATTTATGTACATACATATAGGTGATTCGTCTTTTGCTTGAATTTCAGTTTCAACGTCTTCTTCAACATTATGAGACAAATATATTTATGTTTTTTGAAAAACATCAAATTGCAATTACAATCAATTATATTAAACAATATTTTAAATTTGAATTCTATACTTTTAATATAGACAATATGTGCATGCATACATGTATGGACTTCTTCTTGCTGAAAATATCTATTTACATTATCATCACTTCTTTCTTCAATATTTCCATATTCTCGTTTCTTTCTCCAATAATGCTCTTTCCTTTGTTCGTTATGGAGAGTATCATCTCGAGTGCGATCAAATTTTTTCTTGTGAAAATTTTTGTTTCCCATTACTTTTATAATTATCTGTAAAAGATATGTTCAACAAAGACTTCACCTTGAAAAAATTCTCAACATTTATCTTTCAACATATAAATTGTTATTTCAATAAAAACTTGAACAAACATCAGTTACCTTATTCAACAAAAACCAAAAAGATGATTTGAAACTTTTTTAGGTACTCTAGAAAACCATCAAACAAGCGATGAATTTTGTTAAATATGTTTGGCCAAAAGCGTATTTATACGAATTGGCGTGAAATAGAATGATACGACATGTCTTTTCATTTTTCCTGACCGACGAAATTCACTCAACCTTCTTTCGACCAAAAAAAGGTTTTTTCGGTCGAAAACCTTGGAAACCGTCTAGTTTTGACGGTTTCCATTAGAATTTATTCTTTCGGCCGAAAGATTCTTTCGATTGAAAACTAGAAATTGGGACTGTAAACATAAACTAGAGAATTTCCCCAAGCTTACTTGAACTTTGGAGGTTGCAGACTCCTGCAAATACTGAGAATTTGGTTTTGAAAATGATACTAGCATTTGCAAAATTAAATCTAATTTCAATTCCTATAATTTGTTTTCATTTTCATTATTTTTATTTAATTTAAAAAAAAATCATTGCATAATATTTTCAACAGACATTATGATTCGGTGAAATGAAATATTTGTATCTCTAAAAATACACAGTAAAAAATTTAGAAACAATTATATTCATAATCCTTAAACTGTTCTTTTGAAAAGCGTATTTTTAGATTTTACTTGTAAATAAAAAGTAGGATAGATATAAGGTGGAGGAAAACATGTGTCTAAAATCTACACTGTTTTCGGCATGGTGAACTTAAAAAAATTCTAGAAATTATAATATTCATCCGTTAGATTCAAAATTATAGTCATAATAAAATAGAGTCTCTATATTTGTTGTAGTATATTTTGTTTATTAAAAACATAAGTCTAATAATAGATAAATTGTTGGAAGAAAAAATAACTCATTATCATTCCTTTCACATTTAAGGGACATACTATTAAACAATTGTCAAATTGACATATCAAATCTTAATAAAAAAAAATGAAAAATAGTCATTTGAAAGCTAACAAAATTATTCACAAGTTTTGTTTTTACTGTGAAGTGAAATTATAAATAAAAAAAATACTTTTGTATGCCGGAAGTTTAATAAATTTTGAAAATACAATTTGTTTTCTCATAAAACAAGCAAAAGTGTTACCCATGTTCATGATTTTACCCAAATGGGAAGCCAAAGGGATCTATACAAGTTTCATATTATTCATACCGAATATCATAAGTATTTTTTCCACCTACTTCGGTTGTGATAACTACATCTTACCATTTTTCCTGTCTCTATGTATCTCCATGCCTAAGATTTGTTTTGTTTCTCCTAGATCCTTCATATCAAATGCCCTATCCAACTGAGCCTTTAACCTATTGATATCAACCACGATTTTTCTTGCCACAAGAATATCATCAACATATAACACAAAAATAATGAACATGCCATTTTACAACTTTTTAAAGTAAACATAATTATCATATTCACTCCTTGTAAACTTTATGCTCACCATGAAGGAATCAAACTTCTTGTACCATTCCCTGGGAGACTGTCTCTGGCCATACAATGACTTCTTGAGTTTGCAAGAAAACCTCTTATTTTGATCCTGAACAAACCCTTATGGTTGTTCCATATATATATCCTCATCTAAATCTCCATGTAGAAATGTTGTTTTAACATCTAGCTGCTCTAACTCAAGATCAAGTAAAGCAGCTAGTGCTAACACAATACAAACTGAAACAAGATTCACAACTAGTGAAAAGATCTCATGAAAATCAATACCTTCCTTTTGGGAATACCCTTTTTCTACCAGTCTTTCTTTATACCTTTCAACTTTATCATCAACACCATTTTTTAGTTTGTAGACCCACTTGCAACTAACAAAATTTATGTCGTTTGGAATTTCTACCAAGTCCCATGTTTTATTCCTCTCTAAGGAATCAATTTCTTTGTTCATAGATTTCTTCCATTGATCACTTTCAGATACCTTAATTATTTCATGAAAACAACTAGGCTCTCCATCAATAGAAACCAAAGCCACAGATGAAACATAATCATCATACCTTGTAGAAGGATTCCTAATCCGTGAATATATCCTCAAAGAGGATTGAGGCATATTCTTAGTTTCATGGATATTTTCTACATCTTCATCTTCTTCTTCTTCTTCTGGAACTTATTCATGCTCCTGCCTTTCTGAAGATGGTTGAGTTTCCAACTGAATTTGTTGAATTTGTGGTACATGTTCTTGTCTCACTTCAACATCTACCAATTCTGATTTTAAGAGTGAGGATTCATCAAATACTACATCTTGTATTATGATGAGTTTGTGGGAAGTAGTATCCCATAGTCTGTACCCATTAACTCCATCACCATAACCAACAAAGACATATTTATTTGATCTAAGATATAACTTAGAATGTTGATATTTAGAAATAAGAGCATAATCAGCACAACCAAATATTCTCAGATTTGAACAATCACATGAATGACCTGTCCATACTTCTTATAGAATATTACAATTTATTGTAGTTGATGGTGACCGATTTATCATATATCATGTTGTAATAACTGCTTCTTCCCACAACTCCTGCTGCATCTTGGCAATACTGAGCATGCTACTTGCTTTTTCTAGAAGATTCCTATTCATGCGTTCAACAACACCATTATGTTGAGGAGTATAAATTGTGATCTTATGTCTTTTGATCCCATCTTCCTTGCAATAGTTCTCAAATTCCATAGATGTGGAATCACCTCCATTATCTATCCTTAAACACTTGATTGACTTGTCAGTTCTCTTTTCAGCCAAAACTCTTAATTTCTTAAAAGTAATAAACACATCAACTTTTCTTTTAAGTAAATAGACCCAAACCTTTCTAGTGTAATCATATATAAATGTCACATAATATGATGATCCTCCAAAATAAACTGTAGGGGATGGTCCCCAAGCATATGAATGAATGTAGTCAAGGATACCTTTTCTTATATGCCTTCCTTCTTTAAACATTTTTCTACACTGTTTTCCAAAAAAACAATACTTGCAGAAATTCAAATTCAAAAACTTCAAACTTGGAAGCGACCTACGATCAACTAGTACCTTAAGCCCTTTCTCGCTCATATGACCCAAACGTTGATTCCTTAAATGAACATAGTCACTTGCATATTGAGATGCTACCACTGCTTGATTTACTTTTGTCCTTCCTTCAAGCTAATGAAGGTTCTCGATCCTCTTTGCCTTCATGACAACTAATATGCCTTTGGACACCTTCAGTACTCCACCTTGAGTTGTACACCTGTAACTAGTAGAATCTATAACTTCCAAAGATATAAATTTCTTTATTAGTTTGGGTACATGTCTTACATATGTTAATGTTCTTACAAAACCATCATGCATTCTAATCTGGATGCTACCAACTCCAACAATTTTACAAGAAAAATCATTTCCCATAAAAAAACACAATCATCAATAGATTGGTAAGTTGAGAACCAAATTCTATTAAGACACATGTGGTTGGAAGCACTAGAATCTAACAACCAATGTTGATGTTGATGTGAAACATCACAAGTAGACAAAACCTCATCAACCATACCTAAACCTGAACTTGAAATTGTTTGAACTGCATTAGCTTCCTTTGCCTCTTTTGTGGAGTCCTCCTTAGCTGCATTATGTCTTTTCCATCAATCCTTCTTGAGATGCCCAAATTTTCCACAGAAGCAAAATTTTCTCTTAATCTTCTTGCCCTTTGATTTACACCTTGATGTACCCATCTGACTTTTCCCTCTTTCTGTAGATCATCCTCTGACCACCATTGCTTTTGTTTTAGAGTTTTCCTTATTGGATTTCTTCCTTATTTCCTCACACAATAAAGATCCCATAACAATGTCATAATCAATGGTATATGTTGTGTTAAACCACATAGTTGTGACCACATGATCCCAAGAATCAGGAAACAAACATAGTAGCGTAATATCCTTGTCCTCATCATCAAACTTTACTTCCATAGTAGTTAATTGAGAAATCAAACTATTGAATAATTCAAGTGATCAACAATTTTCGTACCTTCCTTCATCCACAAGTTGTAAAAAAACCTCTTTACAAATATTTTGTTTGACAAGTTCTTTGTCATATATCGACTCTCTAGTTTGTTCCACAAACCTATTGTTGTCGTCTCTTCAACGATGTTAAACAATACCTTATCTTCAGGACATAGGTGAACAGTACTGAGGGCTCTTGCATCCAGATCCTCTAAGTCCTTGGCTATCATTCTTGTCGGTTTCTTTGACCTTCCAACGAAGGCCTTTTGCAATCCTTGTTGCACCAGAAAATATCGCATGTTGAACTTCCATACTGCAAAGATATTCTTACCACTCAACTTTTCAATCTCAAACTTGGAACTTTGCACTTTCTCCATTAGCATAAACAACTCCAAAACCCACTACTTATAAACTAAGCCCTTTTAAATATGAAGGAATAATGGTATGAACCCCCAAATAAATATTAAATAAACAAAGGGTTCAAAACACAATTATTTAATGTGTATAACTTAAAACCTTTTAAACATCCACCTTTATTTAAAGTTCACCTCCAACCATAATTGATTCTCCATAATAAGACAAAAAAGGGAGCTCACCTTTGTTAAAGCTCACCTCCACTTTAAATAATCGATTCTCCACCTTTTAATAAAAAAGTCAACCTTTCATACTTTTAAATTTTTTTTATTTTATACCATGCAAATTTTTGGTTTTTAAGATCGTTGCACCCTCTGTGAGTATTACTTGCAATGATTTATAAATCATCACACATTGCCAATGTATAACTTGTGATGATTTGGACCCAAATTATCACACCTTTTACTACTATGTGTCTGGGATGATGTAGCACTGTGTACAATGTACGACCTACAACAATGTCGCACTGTATGTTGTGTACGGACTGTGACGATTCCGCACTTTTTGAGAAATTCAGAAGTTTGTGTGCTATCATCGCACTGTCCCATAAGGACGACCTGCGATGATATAATAAAACATGTCCTTGGATATCCACTTCCACTTCACTCAACTCGACTCAACTCTTCGATCCAATGACCATATTATTTTCTCCTTCGCTCTCTGCTCCTTCAACTATAATCTCAGATACCACTTGTTAGGCAACAAAATAAAAAAGAAAATCATCTATAACAGAGAATAAACTAAGGAAATATCAAACATGCATAAAACCGAGAACACTTGACACAACAATTTATGTGGAAACCGAAATCGAGAAAAAACCACGGGCAATGATTATCGATCTTCTTCTTATTCAAGGGAGAACTAAAATAGCCTTCATAGGCATACAACCATCCTCTCCTCACACAATAGTTTCTCCTAGCTCGCATTTTCCTCCACCTATTTGGGTATGCTCATATATATAACATATATCACTCAGTTACATAGACTGATCATGAATAGATCACATAGTTACATGAACAATTTATAAGATTCCATACATGCACATGTGCATGTGACTGCATGAGGAAATTTGTTGGCATGTTTCCAATAGTAACGTCATGCATAAAATGTGGCATGGATTCATGAAACCTTTTACTTCAGGTTGGATCAATTTTTTTTCCTTCACGTTACATCAAACCTCACGATTATTAAACATTAACACGAGGCTCTCACATGGGTGTACATGGTTGTACCTGCAGGTCATGGTGATTACTAAACACTAAAAAAAGTACCTCACATGGGTGTACATGTACGATATTGTCATGATGATTTGATAAAAGATAAAATATAGTTCTAAACATTTGTTTGTTTTTTATTTTTTCACCGATACGAGTGAAATAGATTTTGGTGAAATCTTAAATTTGTGTTGTTTAAATTGCATTTATGAATGCATAAATGGATTGATAATCCTAAAAAATCCTCAAGAAACTCAAATTATATAGACTTAATCACTCAAATATGGAGTTCCAACAATTTTTGACCTGATTTCAGTAAAAATTGATCAAAAAATATGTCCCTAAGAACTCCAAAAAGTATAGCGTTTAGACTACGTGTCTTTAGATCGATATATATTCAATTTTGTATGGCCAATATTGGAAAATACTAGTTTCTCGCCACCACTGGTCTCTCATGCGCGATTGGATTCAACAACATCGTGGAGAGGTATAATTACTTTTCAAAATAAAATTTCTTTCGCTATATACATTTCTTCCTCATTTTTTTTTCTTTGTTTCCATTCATCGTTTTGAATTCCTGAGAATTGTTTTTGTTTCTATAAAGTAGGAAACAATGATGGAGCCTTGGTTTCTTGTACCATAATTTTTTTTGTCATACTGATATGCGGTTAAACATTGAATTCATGAATCTAAAATTAAATTATTGTTTAATATGTATTGTATATTCATAGGCCATGGAAGAACTGAAGCATCTCTTATCGTGGTCTTTTCTGGACATAAAACGAGCTGACATCAGCTTGCTTTACCTCCAAGATATCTTGACAATCACTCACAAAGAACAAGACGAAGCACGCGAGCATCGGTTGAAACTCAAGGAAGAATACAACAATATGGTAATGAATACACAACAGCATGTTGTCATATATATAGATTGATCTAAGTGGCCCAACACTAAGTTCGAAGGATCAGACCTTAATGTGGACACTTATTCAACCATTCATTACAATTCATCTTCTCATTCCCCTCTAGACCAATTCCACTAGAATTCGACTCTAGCCCACCACTTCGACCTCTGACCAGATATCGAACTTCACCGATCTCGGACTTCATATTCAAAGTTCAACTATTTGAATCTCATGGAGTTAAAAGATCAATCGGTTTATCACCAGAGAAAGCCACAACTATGCTTCGCCAAACTGCAATAGTGCGAGTAGCCACAACAGGTCGAATACCATCTCCTTGCATCTCCTCCTTCCATTATCGGTTGCACCTCAACAACCATGCCACATGTAATATCCCCAAAATAATTAATTATTAAAGTCTGTATGCACTTAGGAATTTATTTCCATTTTTGGAAAATTCATAGTTGGAAAATTATTGCCATTTATGGCAAATATGAATTTTGGAATTTGATTATTTGTAATTAATTTTGTGATTGTTGGGAAAAGGTTTGATTTTCCCAACTAAATCTTTGACCATGACACATGTAAAAGAAAAATATTTTTATATTAATTGTTGAAGGACAAATGGAACAACCAGGTTGAAATTAGTTGAACATGATTCCATGAGTGGGGAATAGACTTGAGTTACCTCAGGGATGAATTATACAAGTGGAAAATGAGGAATTTGGCAACTAGAAGCCCCTGAAAATCAAGGATTTGTAAAGATGTGAAAATTTCCAAAGAGGGAAAAAGACCTAGGCACAAAATGCTCATGATATACAACATATGGGAGGAGGCAACACGTTGCTTAGTATGTTGGAGAAAGGTTATAATTTTATTTTATTAACATTGTATTGAGTGTGAGGCAAGTGGATTTATGATCTGAAAGAGGACTATAGAGAAAGAGGATCATTGGAATGATCCCTTATGGACTCATGGTCAAGCTAGGGGGTGAGCAGAGAAAGTAGTTTGGTTGTTCTATTCTATGGTTGGGTCGAACTTGCCTATTTCATTTGTTGTCCCAACACTTTGTTTAGATATGTACATCTACTTGCTTCCTTGTTGATTTTTTGTTGATTAGTAGCTGGTAGAATGAAATGGGTTGTAGAATAAGTCCTTATAGTTTGATTTTATTCATTGAGTAAAGTTAAGAAAGCTATTGTGAATTTTTAGTTATTAATGAATTTGAGTTATGTAAATATATATACATAGGATATGCATTCAAGATAAATAAAATAGAAGTATTGTTGAGTTAATCATAACCTTTACCAGGTATGCAAATATATACATATAGGTATTCAACTTAAGGAATATTGGACTATTGTAAATGCCAAACAAAATTCCGGAAATGAATACAAGATATTATATATATATATATATATATATATATATATATATATATATATATATATTGTTG
>ML781033.1:432881-445744 GCA_009831015.1 Picea engelmannii | reverse complement strand
ATGAATGTTATTCTCAAGAGGGGCAATGTAAAAAGAGTGTGTTAGCTGCTAATGATGGAAAAAATGGTTGTGTAACCAAGTTGTTAATTATCCGTGGTTGGAAATGCATTAGTGTATTGGAATTGATGGTTGATTATGGCAAAGAGATGCAAGACAAGAACTTGAAGTTGTTGTTTCTTTAGAGGAGTCTGGCTTTGGAATATATAGGGATTGGATTCAAAGATTGTTCATTTTTACTTTTTTCTTAATGAAGCTTCCCTAAATTCTTTGGACTCTAGTGGTGCTATTGGCTTTTAATAGTTGGTTGGCAATGTGAAATTTAGCTTTTCACTTATGTTGATATGAGGTGTTACCCAATGAAATGATGTCCTTCGATGGAGGGAAAATTGGCCTTTTCTTTTGCATTTATTAACATTTTACCTAATCAAATGGTTCTTTTCAATGGAGGGAAAATCATGTCTCCTTGTATATTGAAATCTTTTTCTACTTCATGTTATCTTTCATCTGTGATGTTGTGATTATTCTCCTGCCCACACTAAAGCAGGTGACCAACATCAGATGTCTCTAATAGAGACTATTCTCTCTCCGACTCATAAATTATAGACCCCAAAAAACATCTCTGCACACCAGCAACCATGGAATTACAATCAATTGTTATAGTCTTATCTAAATATTAGCAAAAAAATCTTAGGTGATTATTTAAGATTGAAATAAAAGAACCAATGCCACCTAGTGGCTACAAAGATATGAAAGTGTTAAGAACACTCTATCTAATGGATACATAAACTAAGAGGATAAATTGTTAATAAAAAAATCTAAGTTTCTTAAATATAGACCGATGATATAGATTTAAACATTGATATGGCTAGTATCGTAGCAAAGGTTAATGTACCTGTCCCTCTTAGTACTGATATTGTATTTTTTTTTTTAAATACCTACAAGAAGGTCGCTATTGCGACATTTTGGAGAGTTTCTCCCATAGAAACCACGTCGGAGATTATACCTCTTAACGTCTCTCTTGCCACGTTCTAGACGAGAACTTTCCACCTTCAAGACGTCGGTCTTGCCGCGTTCTAGATGTCTCTATTGCCATGTTTCAGACGTCTGAAATGTCTCAATTGCCATGTTTGAAACGTCGGTCTTGCCACCTTTGAAGCGTCTCTGTTGCCACGTCTGAAACATCTCACTTGCCACGTTTGCAATGTCTCACTTGCCACATTTGAAACGTCGGTCTTGCCACGTTTGTAACGTCTCTCTTGCCACGTTTGAAACGTCGGTCTTGCCACGTTTGCAACGTCTCTCTTGCCACGTTTGAAACGTCAGTCTTGCCACGTTTGAAACGTCGGTCTTGCCACATTTGCAACGTCTCTCTTGCCACGTTTGAAATGTCGGTCTTGCCACATTTGAAACGTCGGTCTTGCCATGTTTGCAACATCTCTCTTGCCACGTTTGAAACGTCGCAATACGGATGAAAACTAGGTCATCAGAAAAACAACATCATGTGAAACGACGTTTGAGGGGGTTTGAGGTTTGTCGGTCTTCTGACAATAGAAAGTGGCAATTGCATCAAACGTGCCGTCGAAATTTGACCCAAATGCAGTAGTGCTTGCAGAATAATTTAAAAAGATTAAACCAACTACTTTTGATGGAGAATCTAGGACAGGAGAACAAGTCAAAGCATGGTTGTTGGACATAAAAAAATACTTCCAAATTTACAACTATTCTAGCAACATGAAGGTCAGAATGGCCATTTACAATCTAAAGGGGAAGGCCATCATTTGGTGGCAGGACCTGAAATTGGCCAAAGGCCTAAAGGAGAAACAGTTGGAATGGTTCGACTTCAAGAAGTAGTTTAAGAAACAATACCTTTCTGAAAGCTATTGTGAAAGGAAGACAAAAGAATTTTATGAATTACGACTCGAACAAATGATGATGGATGACCTTATAAATAAATTTATGGAACTACTAAGGTTTGTACCATACATATGGAAGGATAAGGTAAAAATATAGTGATTCTTAAGTTGTTTACCACATTCCTATAGGGACAGAATTGTGTTTGACAACCCCAAATCCTTGAGCGAGGCAATCAGGAAGGCACGAATGTGCTATGACCAGTATAAACAACGGGTAGAGTTTCCAAAGACCTGGAAGGATAAGAAGAAAGATGGAATAAACTAGTGGAAGAAAGGATACCAGCCAACTCCTTATCGAAATGCAACAAAAATTTTCCCAAGGAAGGATTTTCACTCCGATCACCTGAATACACAAGGTAGTGGTAAACCGTGAGCCATTAAAGTGTTGGGAGTGTGGAGAGCCTCATCTAAGGAGTAACTGTGAATGTTTAATTGCAGAAAACATAACTACTGTTCACAATTTGCAACAAGCCTCGACAGTAGGTGACATGGGAAAAAGTTTGCATCGGATAAATGCAGCCATAGATGGTCGACAAGTTGATCACCAGTCCTTGATGGTAGATATTGAAGGTAAAATCCATGACACTTGAATTTCTGTTTTAATTGATTCTGGAGCTACATTAAGTTATATTAATCCCGATGTAGTAGAGTCGAATAAACTTAAGAAAAAAAATCATGCAAAATCTTGGCTTGTACAACTAGCAACAGGAACTAAAAGAAAAGTAGTTAACTTTATTTCTAATCTTGAGTTCAGTTTAGATGGTCAAAATACAAGGACCAATATGAACATCCTACCACTAGGGTCTTATGATATGATTATTGGGATGGATTGGTTGGAGAAACACAAAGTAGTACTAGATTGTTATACAAAGATACTTAGCTACAAAGATAATTTTGGCACTATTAGAACAGCCCAAGGCATATGAAAACCGGTGTCAATCAAACAAGTTTCAGCGATGCAATTCAAGAAATGTATTAGAAAGGGATGTCAAGTTTATGCCATCCAAGTAACAAATCTATTAGAAAAAGAAGATAATCCCAAGTTAGAAGACTTTGATGTCCTACATGAATTCCGAGACATGTTTGTTGATGAGATACTAGAATTGCCTCCTAGGAGAGAAATAGATTTCTCCATAGACCTACTACCCGGATCACCCACTATCTCAAAAGCACCCTACCGAATGAGTCTACCAGAACTGACAGAATTAAAAATACAATTACAGGAATTGTTGGATAAAGAGTATATCAGAACAAGTGTCTCGCCATGGAGAGCACCAGTCCTCTTTATGAAAAAGAAAGACGATACTCTAATACTATGTATCGATTATAGACAACTGAACAAAGTAACCATTAAGAAAAAATATCCCTTACCCAAGATAAATGATCTGTTCAATCAAGTTGGGGGGGCCAAGATATTCTCAAAATAGGATTTACGATCCGATTATTATCAAGTTAGGATAAAGGATCAGGACATAAGCAAAACAACTTTTTGAACAAGATACAAACACTACGAGTTTGTAGTCATACCTTTCAGACTCACTAATGCACTAGCCACATTTATGTTCTTAATGAATAGCATTTTTAGCCAGTACTTAGACAAATTTGTAGTAGTATTTATTGAGGATATTCTGGTCTATTCTAAAACAGAGGAGGAACATGATGAACACTTATGAATAGTTCTGCAAACACTAAGGAAACACAAACTTTACGCAAAATTCGACAAATGTGACTTTTATCAAATAGAAATATAATATTTAGGACATGTCATTTCCTCGGAAGGTATTGTTGTAGACACGGAAAATATAAAAGCCATTATGGAATGGCGAGTGCCTAAAGATGTGGTAGATATCTGGTCATTCATGGGGATCACTGGATATTATCGCAGATTTATAGAAGGGTTCTCAAAGATAGCCTACTCTATCACGTCACTACAAAATAAAGGGACCAAGTTTAATTGGTCGCAAAAGTGTCAACACAATTTTAACAAGCTAAAAGAATTATTGACATCGGCACCCATCTTGAAGGTAGAAAACCCAGATAAAGACTTCAAAGTATGTGTTGATGCAAGTAAAGAGGGGCTAGGCGATGTTCTAACTCAGGAAGGGCACGTGATTTCTTATGAATCCCAGAAATTAAAGGAACATGAGCTAAATTATGTCACTCATGAATTACAATTGGCAACAGTAATACATGACTTAAAAATGTGGCGACACTATATCATGGGCAGAAAAATCTTACTATTGACAGATAATAGCGGAGTGAAATATCTGTTTAACCAACCAGACCTTAATGCGAGACAAGCAAGGTGGCTAGCCTTCTTGAGGGAATTTGACTTTCAAGTCAGACATGTCAAAGGTAAGTAAAATAAAGTAGCAGATGATTTAAGCCACAAAATCCATGGGTTATTTGAGATAAATATCAGCAGAGAAGAAAGTGATCTAGAAAAAAGAATCAGAACGACAGGTGTTAATGACGAAAATTACACTAAGATGATGGTAGAATTGCAAAATAGTGTCACAAACTCAAATGAACCTGATATAAGTATCGAAAAGGAGGGACTATTAATATTTAAAATCAAACTTTATGTACCAGATTCAACAGAGCTAAAATTAACTATTTTAGATGAAGTGCATAAGAAACCATACTCTGGCCATCCAGGTTACCAGAAAACAATAAGAATACTAAGAAAACTATTTTACTGGCTTAATATGAAAGGCGAAACAGCAAAATACTTGGCTAGGTGCCAAGATTACCAGCAAGTTAAGGCTGAACACGAGCATCCAGCTGGCCTATTATAGCCATTACCAGTACTAGAATGGAAATGGGAGACCATCTCACTGGACTTTATCACAGGTTTGCCTAAAACTCATAAACATAATGATTCTATCATGGTTGTAATCAATAAACTCAGTAAGTCTGCACATTTTGTTCCTGTAAAGTCTACTTTTAAAGCTATTAAGATTGTTGAAGTATTCATGAAAGAAATTTTTAGACTGCATGGTATTCCTAAAATGGTGATTTCAGATAGAGACATAAAATTCACATCCACTTTTTGGAAGTAATTGTTTGCAGGGCTAAATACTAATTCGAATTTCAGCACGAGTTATCATCCACAAATGGATGGACAGACTGAAAGGACAAACCAAATCATATAATATATGCTCCACATGTATGTAAGAAGAAAACTGAACAAGTGGGAAGACTACCTAAACTTGGTGGAATTTGCATATAACAATGGGTACAAAACTTCGTCTAAGTTGAGCCCTTTCGAAATACTGTACGACAGAAAGTGTACAACTCTGATTAGCTGGTATAACCCAGCTAACCGACTCATGGTTGGACTAGAGATGCTCCATGAAATGGAGTACATGGTAAATAAAGTACAACATAACTTGAAAGAAGCATAGGACAGACAGAAGAGCTATGCAAATCAAAAAAGAAGACACTTGGAATTTCAAGAGGGAGACCATGTTTATTTGAAGGTCAAAGCCTGAAAAAGCTCGCTAAAGTTGGGGAACTGTGCCAAGATGGAACCCAGGTTTTGTGGGCTCTTCAAGATACTATCTCGAATTAGACGCGTAGCATATCAACTTGCACTTCCAACTAATCTAAGAATTCATAATGTATTTCATGCTTCTTTGTTGAAAAAGTATATTCATGACCCTACTCATATGATTGATTGGAACTTGGTGTAGGTGGAACCCGAGGGAGATTTCCAGGTGGAACCCCTGTGCATTCTGGACCAGAGAGAAATAACACTTCAGAACAGAGCCGTCGCTCACGTAAAGGTGCAATGGAAGCACTTTAGTCCTGAGGAGGAAACTTGGGAATTGGATGGAGATTTGCGGAAATCTCATCCAATCATGTTCCAGGAAAGGAAAGAACTTTGAGGACAATGTTTTAACAAAGGGGGAAAGGATGTGACATCCCCCAAAAATAAATATTTTTATCTTTATGTGCCGAAAATTTATTTCCATTTTTGGCAAATTCGAATCTGGAAAATTTTTGCCATTTATGGCAATCTCAAATTTTGAATTTAATAATTGTATTTAATTATTGTGACTGTTGGGCAGAGATCTATTTTCACCCAACTAACTATTTGACTATGAAACTTGTATCACAACAGAATAATTATATTAACTCCAGGAGGACAAATGGAACATCCATGCTAAAATCAGTTGACCATGACTCCCTGAGTGGGGAATAAGTTGGAACTGCCTCTGGGCTGATGATTACAAGTGGAAAATTAGTGATTTGGCCACTGGAAGCCCCTGGAAATCAGGGATTAAAAAAAAATGCGAAAATCCCCAAAGGAGGGAAAAGACCTGGGCAAAAATGGATAAATAGCATATGCGAGGAGGCAGGACACTCGCAATTATGCTAGGAAAGGATTCCTGAGCTCTCTTTCTATTATGAACACTGTGGATTGAGTGTGAGGCAAGAGGAGCTTGTTGAAACAAAATATCCTTTCATTTATGAGCATTGTTAAGTAAGTGTGAGGCAAGAGGATAACTGTTGGAATTGAAGGACATAACTGAGGAGGAGTTTCCAGGTTCACCCTCATGGATTCATGGTTAGGCTAGGTGGTGAATATGACAAGTGATTTTGGCTACCCTGTTCTACAGTTGGGAGGAACGTGGTTGTTCCCTTTGTCTTCCCGCGGATTGGAATTCATGTATGTTAAATTTTCTCCTTCTTTGTTCTGAATGATTTTACATCTGCTGCAATGTGTTTGATTGGAACTAGAATGATTTCCATTCTCTGTTTAAATGAATTTATATTTGATGCAATGTATGTGTTAAATCAGAACCAAAACCCAAACACTAACCGTGAACCTACGATAAATCTAAGATCGAGTGATCCCTTTCTGAACGAACGATAGAAATTGGAATTTTTATTCATTATGAAAGCTGAAAGGATTATGCATGGTTGAACTCTGGAAGAAATTCCCTCTAAATTAAATTCATTGTTACTTTTATTTCTGTATGTGTTTTCTGAGTAAAATCAATGCTGAAGATTGGTATATTTGGGAGTGGAGATTATTCTATAAGTTCTATAATCTAACTGTATGAATATTGACGGGAACATAATTACAGAGTTTGTAAACTCTATTCATGTTTCCTTTCCTTTTCCGACCTTTCAGAGTTTATCGGTTCAACCTGTGTGGAGACCTTTTGTTCGTGCAAACTCTGAAAACCTGAAGTGGCCCCACAACTGATTGGATTTAGGGATTTGGCGATTCCCATGGTATGTTGTTCTTACATCAAGCATTACCAAATGTCAAAACCCAATATTGGATGGGCCCCTTACCTTTTTCATAACTTCATGATTTGGCGTTTGATGTCATGTAATGTTTTGCATCGGGAGCTAGTAAACCCCGAAACCCGAAATTGTGGGGCCCACACCCTAATATTTATCACATTTAGGATTTTTCTTTTTCATTTGTATTTATGTGCCATTTGTTCATAAATACCAAAACCCGAAATCCCAAAGTAGTGGATCCCACATCTTGTTGCTTTCGGAATTCGAGGACTGTTGTATGCAATGTTTGGGTACTTGAAACCCTGAAACCCCAAACCCCAAAATCCCAAAATACAGGACCCACTCTCCTTTTTCACCTTTTTGAAGTTTTCTTCATGTTGTTGTTTGGACATCGGAACTCACGAAGTTCCGAAATCACAATGTGTTGGTCATACATCCTTCCGCCTTTTGCATTTTCGAAAGTTATGGTTTGTTGTTGGTTGGTATTTGAAAACCCCGAAACCCTTATCCCCAAAATCCTGAAATGTTAGTCCACATAATTGTGGGAATTGTCGGTGTTTGAAGTTTTGGCTTTTGAAGTCGCGGGATTTCGAAATCCCGAAATCCCAAAGTGCTGAGCATTTCTTTTTCGCATTTCAAAATTTGGTTTATGTTGATGTTGGACACTTGAACTCATGAAGTTACAAACCCCAAAACCCCAAAATTCCAAAGCTCTAGTGCAACCTTTCCTTTGTTTCACTTTTTGGGGGTTTGTATTTGGTGAGGTTTGACCTCTATATTCGCGAAATCCCAAACTCTGAAATCCTTAAATGTTGGTCACTTTATGCGATTTTGGGAGTTGTCGTCTGTTGATGTTTGAACTTTGTATTCGAAAAATACCGAACTCCGAAATCTCGAGCTGTTGGTCACTTTTCGCGATTTTAGGATTTGTCGTGTGTTGAGGATGGTTGTTGTATTCACGAAACCCCGAACTCTGAAATACTAAAATGCTGGTCACTTTTTGTGATTTCAGGAATTGTCGTGTATTGACATTCGACTGTTGTACTCATGAATTCCTCAACTCTGAAATCCTGAAGTGCTGGTCACTTCTCATGATTTCGGGAGTGGTTGTTTGTTTATTTTTTTGATTGTTGGACTCGGGAAATCCCAAATTCTGAAATCCCAACATGTTGGTCACTTTTCAAGACTTTGGGAATTGTTGTGTATTGATTTGGAGGTATGGAAGTAACATACCAGATTACAGGTCAACTGTATTGCAGACATAGGGTAATATTTTTATGTAGTTTTTTTGTCATAAAAACCCCAAAGTTGCTTGTATTATTAAGACTGTGGTAGTATTATAGGTACTAGCAGATAAGAGAGTAATTATAAATTTCAGGGTCATAATTAGACATTGAAGTGATGAGAAGATACTCATTATATCGTCGATTAGAAAACTTAAGTTGAATGGTAAGGACAGTCGATGACAATAAGGACCCTAACAAACCTTCAGACTCAAGTTTTCTAACAGAAATCTTACTTGCTTGAGAGCTCAAAACCTTTTAAGGATAAATGTACAAACAATTTTTTTATTTTTTATGGTGATTTTGAGGTACAATACAAAAGGCATAAGATAATTATAGTTCTTTCTATATTAAAACAAACCCTTAAGAAAACTTTTAGTGGTATATAATACATGCTACATGTTACAGATGTGGTTCAACACTTAAAAAGTTTTAACATTCTACATAACACATGCTATCATAATGGTTAATCATGGAATCGTATACAATATAGAGTTTCCCCTTTTTCAATATGCGTTATTCCATTAAGGGATTAAAATACAATTAACTATTTTATCTATGAAACCCTTGCTCAAAATTTACCATAATAGAGTGCCCTAGGGTGGAACCTTGTGCCACTAATAAATATAACCTGAGAAGTAAATCAAACGCTGAGAATTGGATCTCCAATAACTTTCGAGTGAGGTAATCTCGTGAATCCATCTCCTCGGAATGATTAAATCTTGCAAAGGAAAAATTATAGGCTTCATAAATAGTGTTAAGAAAATCAAACGGAATTAAATATTGAAGATTCAACATTGATTAATACTTAGCTTTATCTAGCCTGAATGTGATTTCCATCGGCGTTGAAGGAATGGCCCATCCACAGTCCAAAGGGGAGGAGTGGACCCAAAAATAGATGATGGGTACCCTTGCAAGGAAATAGGGCCCCATCATTAGTTTGATAACCAAAATAATTAACCAAGTATTCCAGAATGCAAATAAGCAAGTAGATAATTTCTAAACATCTAACATTTTTCTAATTAGAATCATAAATATTCAGACAGTATAGTCGTATGTACATTGGAGGCATACAATTTCCCAATTCGAGACTACAGACAAAGTTGTCGGGCTTTTCTCCCTTAAATGTTAAAAATTACAAGTTGTTGATTAAAAACTCATACAAGCTACACATGGTTCTCAAGCACATAGAACTTAAGGGGATTATTGTATAAGTTTACTGGAGGTATAAATCAGATGGAATTTATTTGTATACACACAAAACAGTCTTACGACCTTAACCATTCACTGTATAACTATGTGAAACATGAATGAAAAATTACATGCTGGCTACTAAATGTGTATATTTAGGTAAGAAACCTCTCTGCACGCACAATGGACATTTTTACAAATATATTTCATGCATCTTTGAAATGAATTAAGTCATAGTAAGACTCAATATGTATACTCTGATAAATTAAGAGTCGATAGTTTGAAAGTTCAGACAGAGATACAAAATTGTATTACCTACGATTTTGTTATTTAAAAACTCAAAAGGATAAAAAATTGTAAACACCCACATCTCTAGTAAAACAGGCAACATGGACAGAATGAAACCACTTACTTATTGCAGGGGATAGTCTTGCAAATAGAAATATCTATACAGAGTATGGCGGGTATCTCCCTTAATTTTTTCCATCACACAGAAGAAATATAGATTAACTATTGAAAATACAGATTTAAGAGAACCCACGACTACTTACAGATAGATAACGAAATAGACACGGAAATGTATCAAATTTTTAAATTCCTTGCAAGACTCAAGCAAAGGAAGTAACCACTATCGAGTGGAATAGATATTTAATCACACAATACTAGAAATTGAAAATACAATAAGTTCGCCTATATTTCCTTGGAAAAACTAATTGATGCGATGTTGGGCATTCTCGCTCCCTATGGTTATTATTACAGTCCAGGAGCTCCTACGGGGTTTTCACAGAGGTGAATATATCTAACACAAGGTGTAAGAAATTTAGGACCCAATACAGGGAAATAAAGTGGAGCTATGACAAACCCTAAGCATTAAAGGGTACTCAACAAAACGATATGACTGTAACTCAGACCCAAGAAAGTCAAAACCAATAAAGACATGAGGAATAGATGGTGATTGGTGCATGCTACGATATTATTGAATCACAGAGACTAGAATCATAGAGAGTTAAAAGTAACCAAGAGTTTTCTTACCTTGTGCAGGGAAGTATCCAATTGGTAGATTCCTCCCCTTTTTCATTCATCCCAGGCCGAGCCCAATTCCAAGGTTCTGGCCATGTTTTTGAGTTGAACATTACAGGGTTAGTACTGGAGCATTTTCACAAAAGACACAGAACAAAAGGAGAATGAAACAATATACCTAGAAACCCTTCGATGAGTAGAGTAATAGTGTTAGTTACCAAGACTGTACCTCGCCATGTGACACGATGGAGGTGGCACATTTTGTATTCGACATTGCAACCGAGTGACAGATCTTGAGAGGTACTCATGCAAGTATCCATTAATAAGTTAGACAAAGGTTTTAATTAGTGTCTGACAATCCTTTATTCGACATTCATACCAAGTCATTGAAGAGTGTGAGGACAGTTAAGTTAGGGTTGTGACTATACCCATTAGTCACACCCATCTCTCATTCAGTTAAAGGTCTGACCATCTGGTTTGATCGTATTATTGATCTCAGGATGAACAATTGTTATCGTTGGAACTCGTAACGATGCCAATTGTTAACCATATTTTAGTAGTGTGGTAATAGTGGTAAAAGGTTTAACCATAAAAGTTTTTCCCATGAAGTCTATTACTTAGACAATTAACATGTACAACCACCATTATATTAAAATGTTTGTGATATATTCGATAAAAGTATATGCATATTCCTTGAACCTGAATTAGTATAGGACCCTATATGGTATAAGTATTATTCATAGAGATGGTTGTAATGCTAGTGGGGTTTTGCATAGAGATGGTTGTAATTCTAGTGGGGTTTTAATCATTCAAAATTTAACCCTTTATACTTCCATTAGTCAATAGGGATGTTAGTAACTAGGAGACTAGGGTATAGTGAAGCCAACCCTTAACCTTTATAAATGTGGTTATTGTGTAGCAGGGAATAACTTAGAGATAAAGTCTCTTATATATGATTTTATGGTTGTATCAATAAAATGGTAAAATTAAATCATTGTGAAAGTCGATAGTGATGACAAAGCTACCCACATATATTAAGTTGATGTCTTTCGAAATACGTTGTTCAAAGAGGAAAGAGATTTGATGTCCCTAACAAAAAAAAAATTATTTGGTAAATTTGGGGAACATTACATATGGTATCATAGAAAAGGTTATAGCACTTGGACCTCAAAGCAGGGACAAATTTTTTGTTTAGTACATGCTATCATGTTTAATGAAAAACTAACAAAAACACTTACTGTTACAAACAATTTTTTTTTATTCTGTTGTGATAATGAAAACATTGAATGAAGAGGAGATAATACTTGAGGAGAATCTTGATAAAATAAATTCTAAATATCCTAGATAGAACAACAATGTAACGACCCTAAATTGATAAATGGATAAAGATTATTAAGTAAGATTTAATTAAGGGATAATTGCAGTTAACAAACTAATAAATTAACTGTTGATCACACTTAATGACCTGTGAAATAAAATTTAAAGATCAATGAAAAATGATATAAAAATGGTGGCGTATGCAAAGAGGGATAGCCATGGAACCCAAGAAGATAACGTATAACTCATGATGAAGGACGAAGGACGGGGGGTGGTTGGGGAGTAATTGCGTTAGTCGGCAGGGAGGAATAAGGGACGGGAAGAGGGGGATGTGCACACCATTCGACGGGGATGGATGTTGTGGACTGTATTGCTGAGCGAGTTGTATTGGTCGAAAACCATTTCATTTTGCCGTGAGCATAATTTCTATGCACTGTGGTATTTGTTGTGCACTGTGGTATTTGTTGTGCACTGTGGTATTGGATGTGAGCCTGTTGTATTCTCTGTGGACTGTTGGCTTGCTGGGAGCAAGGAACAGAGTGTTCTGGACTGTGGCTTTTGATCAGGGGAGGCACCGAGTTGCTGGAGGTTTTGGGCATGGAGGGCCAGGATATCCATAGATATGCTGGAGCTAGGTAGTTTTCCTAGTTGGCAGGGAGGACAGTAGTTTTGGGCAGTTATTTTCCTATTTGTGGCAGGGTTGATCTGTGTAGCAGGGAGAAGAAAGGCAGCAACAAAGCAAAGAGGCAACAAAAATTAGCATCAGATCCAGGTACTTGTTAAGTTATGTATTTATTTCATACTGTAAATCATTTAGTATTTATTGATAAATCCAAGTTACTGAAGTTGTTGTTATAAAAGTCAATATTATGTTATG
>ML781033.1:373666-415765 GCA_009831015.1 Picea engelmannii | reverse complement strand
CATGGTCGCCGACTTCTTTGCTACTCCACTAAATGGTAGGAATAGATCCTTCTGATATAAATAGTCTTCCATATGCAACTTCCATAACTGGCAGTTTTGGCCGTTAAATTTCTCGACCCTAAACTTTCCATCTTCCGACATTGCTCCCACTCGAACCAGGAACCCTCTTTTCCTGCGTGTTACCTTACGCTCTGATACCAGTTGTTAGAAAAATAGGACTGCGGAGCAATAAAATAAAACAAATGCAGAAACAAAACATAGAAGACACAAAATACAAGAAAGACACAGATTTACGTGGTTCACCCAGTGTGGGCTACATCCACCAGAGAAATTGCCAGGTCCTTCCTTTATTATTATCTAGAAAAATGAAGAGATACAACCTATAACAAAACCTGTTGTAACTTCCTCTTCTTTCTCTCACAGTCTCCTCTCTCATAATACAATATTCACCCATGTACATAGCTGCAATACATTTCCCTCATAAAAGAGGGTTGCCTTCTAGGGAAAAAACCCTAACTCAATCTCTACCATTAGATCTGCGACCTTATAATGAACGGTCCAGATTTACAATGAAATTACAATATACTTTTATAAGGCAATTTTTGCTTCGGGAGCTTCGCCCCCGAACCCCCGCTGGGGGCCCGCTTGCCCCCAGACCCCCCAGCCGGGGGGATGGACCCCTCGGACCCCGCAGAGGGGGTACCCCCCCTCTGCACTCTCCCGCGTGGAAGAGTGTACATACTTCTGGGGTGTAAATACTTCATGGGGTATAAACATGGCTGAAAGCAAGGACCTCTGAATCAGGAAGATAATCAGGCTCCACAACCAATAGTCTTAACTCAAGAAGGGAACGTTATTTCTTATGAGTCATGAAAACTAAAAGAGCATGAACGAAACTACCTCACACATGACCTGGAATTGATAGTGGTAATTCATGCATTAAAAATGTGGCCAAATTATATAATGGGAAGAAAACTTATGTTTCTAACTGATAACAATGGTGTTAAATATATAGGAGGATAGTACAATCCGCGAGATTTTTTGGATTGAGATATTGTCCCAACTGTGGTGGGGTAGGCTGCATCTCTTGTTGGGTGTTCATCACACCTTGGTGTGGAATGGGGTTTTGCAGCACGACTGGGGGTTGTTGGACATACTATTGTGGGGCCTACTGAGGGGCAGGTGGTGTTGGAGTATGTGGTAGACTGCCTGAGTCTTTCATCTGTTTAAAATCGACGATTTGGGGGCAATGATGAGTATAATGACCGAACTCACCGCAAAGGGTACAAGGGAAGTTGGTGTGAATTGTGTTGTTATTTCTCCTTTGGCATTTGTTTTTGTTGTTGCTAACATGGGGGTTCTGATTCCCTTGATTTTGGTTGCCCCCAGTAGGTTGGCTTTGTTGGGGGTGATTCTTGCCTTGACCTGGGTTGTTATTGTTCCTTTTTTTCCCTTTATTTTTGGCATTATTCAACGGATGGGTCATATTTTCCATGTTCAACTGTTCAAAAGTTTGATATTGTTGAAGGGGAGAGCGTTGAACAAAATTCACCCCATCATGAGCGTGTGGGGGAGCCATGGGTTGTGGAGGACCTGGGAATGGAAAGTATGGATTTTGTGGGGGTAGGGATCTGTAAGGTACATAGGAAGGTGTGGCGCTTTCGCTAGTACTTAGAGTGTAAGCTGAGGTAGATGGGGTCCTTGAACTTGTTTGGATTGGGGGGTGTACTATGCGTGTCAGTGGTGGTCCACTGATGGGTGGAGGAATGGAAAAAGGGTATGGTTGTTGATAAGGAGGTGGAGGATAATAAGGGGTTCCTCCATATGCCAGTGGATATTGAGGTGTGCCATACATTGGTGGTGGTGGGGGTTGTGGATTATGGTGTGTGGTGTTACCTATTAATCCGTCTGTTTAGTGAGACATCCTGGGTTTGTCCTGGCCAAATGGCACGGGTTTTGGGAGGTTATGAAGTACCGTGTATAAGTATCCTGATTGTGAATAGATGAGGTTATATTGTTGAGCCTTACTGATTTCTTCTTCTTCGGATTGAGGGAAGGTGGAAGCCACAACCTTACCGAGGAGAGAGACAAGTGATCTGAGAAATCAATCAAGACATTGTTGTTTGGTGGTTTTGGCTTTGCACAAACTACGTTGTCGATGCCACTCGTGAATGTGATCGGCGATATGTGTGGTTGAGGTTTGTTTAAAAGAGTAGTTCAAGACCATTTTCATGGCGGATTGGTAATTGGAAGAAGGTCAAAAACTCTTTGGCCAAGGACTCGAAAGTCGCATGGGACCCCGATTTTTCATCTACATACCATTTGGATGATGGGCCAGTGAGTGTGCATTGAAATAATCGTAATCAGATGGAATAATCCATAATGTTGTTGGAAGAATACCATAAGTGAAAAGTCATGACATAGTTGGTAGGATCATCTCCTTCCTTTCCTTCAAACTTGGGGATGTCTGAAGGTAGTTTGGTGGGCATTGTAGCCCATGTTGGGTCATGCAATATGGGATCATTTGTGATTTTTCTTAGATATGGTATGTTGAGAGAGGCCAAATATGGCATCAGGAGTGTTGGTGGAAGATTAGTTCCAGCCATGGTGTGAGTGTTCTATGAACCTGACCCTTAAGGTGGGCTAGGTGGGTGGGTACTTCCCCCTTGAGAGGAAGTTGGTCCCCCGCTTCCGTGTAGAGGAGAGCGAGTGGACGGTGGACCTTGGGAATTGTACCCAAGTAAGGTGGAACCAAGAAAAGTTGATCCTAAGATAGTGGCACTCACTGGAGTGTGAGAAGGTGGTGCCGATGAGTTGTCAATACTAGGAACTCCCCCTAATATAGGAGGGAGGTTTAGCAAGTGTCTAGAATGACGGGGATTCTGTGGGTCCCCTATGATTTCCGACTAGCTGAGTGAATGTGTGAAAATGGTGGTGAGAGTAAATAAGTACACAAGATCCTTTTGATGTAACTTTTGAACTTTACACAATATATATTCAAATCAAAATGTAATTAGAAGTGAATCATACATAAAGTGCTATGATAAAGAAGCATATATGTGGGTAAGTGGATTTTCTCCGCATGGGGGAATAAAGAAAACAAATGCTCGTGTCCTAAAATTCATAACGTACTTCCTCTCAAATAGAAATGGACCTTCCAATAGTACTCAATAGTGGGGTCTAAAGCCACCAGAAGAGAAACTAGTGAAGGATGAAATAATCAGTTATAATGAGGGGTAGAGGGTGCATATCCCAAAAGAGCTGGTGATATTTCCCAATAGCCATACAAAATCTGATCGAGGTGAAATTGTAGCCCACAATTTCCACCTGGGTAGATGTCCTTAAATTTGGTCTCTAGGTACCTTGGTCAAAGTGCGACATTTAGATTTTTGGCCTCAGAAATGGGTCACGGGTTGGATCCCATCCAAGAGGTGGGTGCCTCAAGGGGGGATGCACATAACAACCGGACCTTGGCCTTCAACCCTTCATGAGTATATCCCTGCCTTATGGTTTTAGGAACACTTGACCTAGAGGATTTAAAGTTCACTATTTGACAACTTCTATTGTTTTGAAAATGCGAGAACCAGATAACGGGGAGTTATTTGGATGCCTATCCCTGAAATCCTACCTAGACTAAAAGAATTATTTTGGCACCTCCTGTGGAGGAAAAATTAGTGAGTTTTTAGAAAAAATTTAGATGTGGTTGTTTGAGAGATTGGGGGTGTGAACCAACCTTGTTGAAATTAAATGGGAGTGGAAAGTTTCATCAAGTAAATGGTGAGGTGTTTTAGAATCACTTTGGAGGAAACCTACATTGACCTCCACATTTTGAGAGGAAAACTATGTGAGTGATAAGTGATTTTTGTGTGTGAATGAGTGAAAGTGTGCCAATGTTTTAATAAATTAGGTGTCACCTTGCTGCATGTGGACTTTGCTTGGTCGTTACAAGTGTTGATTACCTAGTTAACTAAATTCCTTTGGTACAACCTTGCGTAATTCAAAAGTCCCTAGGAAGCTAGCATGTGGACATGTGGGTTCTTTACTATTCCTTTAACTCCCTATTGTGATTTAATCTAAGAAAATCTTTGAAACTGTCCTAGATTGTGATTATGTGGGCATGTATTGGCCCATTACAAAACCTTTAAAATTCGCTAGTGATTTAATCTAAGAAGGTAAATTTCAACACTATCCTATATTTGTAGCATGTGGGCATGTATGGGCCCGTTACAATCTTAAGATGTGTTTGAAAAATAAACTAAGAGGAGTCCCAAAGGGGGTTGTTGTCCTCTCCTAAAGATTTGTCTTTTTAAGAGAGATAAAATTGTCCTACAATCTTTTTTTGATTCTCAAAGTCCCTTGGAATCACGAGAGAAGAGCATAATAAGCGATTGTTATCCAACTTCTAGTTCAAATGAAAATTAGATGTGTTTACAAATGATTCCAACTTATATTTTTAGCCAAAACAAGCCATCCATGTGGCAAAATGAAAGCAAAAGAGGAAATAATGATTTTAAACTCCCTAGTTGCCTATGTGTTTTGACTAATCTCTTTATATGAAGAGGGAACCAAGTGTGGTGCAAATTACAATATGCATGAAATCATTTTTAAGAAGGCTAGGGGCCTTCTCTAAATCACAAAAACATTACAATGTGAATTTTTCTGCACAGGTGCGCGGGTCTCAGTGTAGATAGAGGCGCACTGAGTGCATGTGCGCAGACATAAACGAGGTTTTGGGCACAGGTGCACAAAACACCACTAAGTCTTAAGCGCATGTGCACATGATGCGTGTCTGTGGGCCAATAAACCCGCGCATAATAGACACACGACCGTGAAGAAAATTTTCGATGGAATTTTCTCAATTCAACTTGGAATTGGATGTATTGTAGGTCGTCTTGGTCCAATTAATGCATCTACAAGTTAAATAAGCCAAAAGAAGATCTATAAAAACCTAAATGGGGTAGGAAATTTATACCTTTCCCCAATGGAGTCGCCAATCTGTTGCACCTCTTTTTCCACCTGAATGAGCAAAATAGAAGTGCTTACAAGCTTAGTTGGGTCAGCTAAGCAAGATAGTAGTAAGGAAAGGGTTAGAGAAAGAAACATAAAAGACTAGGCTAATAATTAAACTAAGAAATAAAATGACAACTAAATTATTGAGCATAAGGACATAAGAAAAAAAAGACAATAAGACTCATGTCACCAATGGCAAGGATTATATTAGTGAAAGAAAACACCAAGAATAAAGAGGACTATGAGTCCCTTCTTCCTCCAAGGGAGGGCTCTTGGACCCCCACAAATAAGCTCTTTTTACAACTTTGAATGAAAATGGTGAAAGAATATCAAGAAAATCCACTCAAGAGGTGAGATGGATTGCCCAGTGTAATGGTGCTAGTATACTCTTGATGAGAATAAAGGATTCCTCAAGAGAATAATGGAAGCATAACTTTTCTAATGAAATTCCTTGAAAATAAAGTGCACCCATGTCCTTGTTTTATAGCACCTCTTTGAGGTAATGTGCAATCAGTTTATAGTGTCAAAAGAGGCTAATTAGGGCATTTTTAGGTCTTTGACCAGCCACCCAGTCGGATTCAGTAAAGATTTGGGTGTCAAATCAACTTGGAAACTAAACCAAAAGTGGGTGGGAGGCTGACCAATCTCATAATTGTGCCATTCTTAGATGTGCGCGGCTTTTAGAGACCACAGTCATGCAACGTGCACATGTGAGATTTTCTTGCATTTATGGATAGCGCATGTGAGCGCGGGCCCTATGTAGTCATAGCGCACTTTAATTTTATCACTGGTTGTGTAATGATCCCAAGCCATTATGCAAGGATCATCACTGTTTTGGTGTCTTTTTAAAACCTTTTTCTGGTTGTGGTATTTCGTCAAACACTTTGTTGATCTACCTTTTAGATGTGTTTATATGTGTGTATGCAACAAATAATATAAAGATATAACCATGGAACATAACTCAACCATATACAATAAGATAGACAAGCCAAAACATCTCAATTCTTCTTTATTCACAAAATAGAGAAACTTGCTACAATGAAGATGCTGATCTGGAATGCTCAACAGATGGCCAAGAAGATAGACAATAGATAAGAGCTACTACAAAATTCTCCCGCTAATACAAAAGATGCCTCCAAAGGCTGAATGAGAAATGAAGATCAATACAAGCAGATCTGAATGCCCAACTCTCAGCTGAAGAATGCCAAGCTCCAATAGAAGGCGGAAACCCTCAATAACTCGGCCCTACTACCAAAAGTGTCTAATCACCCTAATAAATATGCCAACTGATAGATCAGGTGATGGTAAGAACAACCGAGGTGACCGAATCTCCAAGATCCCTCTCAATCTCTATAGATATGAAATCCCCCACTGAATGGTGCACCCCACTCGATGACTCAAACCCTAGATAATTTGGCCCTGCTGTCAAAAGCGTCCAATCACCCTAATAAATATGCCAACTAATAGATCGGGTGATGGTAAGAACAACCTAGGTGACCGAATCTCCAAGATCTCTCTCAGTCTCTGTAGATCTTAAATCCCCCACTGAATTGTGCGCCCCACTCGATGACTGAAACCCTAGATAATTTTTCCCTACTGAAGGAGGCCTCTAAATTCTCTGAAACTCTCCAAAAATATATATCGGGACACTACAAGTCACTAGGTAAAGTCTCAGGGTCATATCTGAAGTGTAACCCCTCCAAACGGACTAGATCTGGATCTCAAAAATGCCCTCCACTGCTCAAGAAATAATCTGAGCCATAAAACTGTCTCAAAAAGCACTAGATATGATTTCCAAGGCCCTACAATGAAAACCCAAGTGATAGAATCCTCAATGGCCCTGCCAATCTCCTACAACAAATCTCTCTCCAAAGATGGTGTGCCCCTCTTCCTGGAATCCCTCAACTGGTGCACCCTCTCTCTCTCTGCACATGAAACTGATGTAGAATCCTCCTGCAACTGAGTAGATATCAAACTAGAATGGTGTGGGAGAGTATTGCATCTCCGAGACCAAGCTTGGGACAAGATAGGTGGAATCTTTCACCACCGAATCATCCTCTAGGGTTTGTTATGTCAAAACCCTCAAAACCCCCAATATTGGGCTCACTAGCCAGAAGCCAGAAATCAAAACAAGATCATACATGAATGATGAGTAGAGGCCCTTGCCTTCCTTTTATACTTTTTGGATCACCTTGTCCCTCCAAAGTGATTTTCATTTTATTAATATTTTATTAATTAATTAAATCACTTTAATTAATTAATTAACCTTTTTACCTCTGAAAATCTCCTTATCTTTCCTTGTGGCTTCCCTGGCCACTGGAAGTCACTTCCAGCCATCCCATCCTGTAGTGTTGCTCCTCCCGATTCCAATGATCTATTACATTGAGAGGTTCCTCCAAGTAATGTGCCCAAAATGCCCTCTTCGATGATTTTAATTAACTTATAGCTGAAAATAGTCAAAATCATGGAAATCGTCGGAATGGAACGAAACCAAATCCAACCTGTGCATAATGGCTCATAATGATGGAATATGATGATAAATGCCAACTGGACTCCACAATGCCTCTCAAATACCCCTGTACTCGCTATAACATCCATCTGGCTACTCTGGTCATCATAAGTCTCTGCCCTATGATGATGTCCGAAAGTGGGGACATTATAGTCCTACCTGCTAGAAAATTGCTTGTCCTCAAGCAATAGCCAAATCCACTCAAATAAAATGCCAGGATCCCATATCCACCTGTGGGATACATAGTACAACCCCTCGAAAGATGAAAAGTAGTGAACTCCACCCCTTGGATCCCATATCAGGAAGTGAAATGCAATACTCTGCGAAGCATAGTCCTGAAAGATATCAACCCTATGAACCTCCTGCATATGACACATGGCCTCATCTCGGAATGAGTCCATCCTCCAAATCTCTACCAAGATACACACGGCCTCCATCAACTGCACATGATGATTCCAGAATGAGGTACTGCAAGATATCCATGAGACAACCTCAAGCACTGTGCTCCCCTCAACACTGAAGCTAAATGGAAAGTTAGAATAACTTTCCCCTACAATGGTCCACCCTCCCTTGTGAATTCATGAAATGCCCAATCCTGCAATCCTTGGGTCCCATGTTAACCTCTGTCAAATATCACCATGCTGGCCTTGCACTACTCTGACCATGACTGTTTGTGCCCTGCATACATACTGGATCCTCCTCTCCTGGATCCTCAAGCTGAAATACCTGTGACCACCGAACCTGCTGTCTAGAAACTGTATCTGTAAACGCATATCTGTAGAAGAAGTACCTGTCCAAACATCTCCATGCCCTATCATGATGATCAAGCAAAAGGAAACGTCTTTCCCCATAGGGAAAGTACCTGCAGAGCCACTCCAAACCAAACCAAGGTGGAGTGTGTGGCTCTCTGGTGCAACCTGGGTCAACATGAACATTCTGCTAACAAAACGGAGTCCTGGGTCCCATGGAAAATTTGGAAGTTTATGACTTCCAATCTCCTCTAACTGCTCCTGTGTGAGACTAATCACTGTCAGAAGCCCTATGTGCTCATCTTCTATCCTCCTCATGTTGTTTTCAATGATAAACATGTCGAAAAAGGATAACAAACATATCTGAAATTGACTGTAGGACTGGAAGGTGTCACATTCTTTGGTCAATCCCAAGGATTTGACCAGAAGCTCATCCATCGGTGTCAATGATAGATTCTCCCCTGTGGTCATCATCGAATCCCAACCATCCAATACAACTGGAAGTAACCCATCTGACTGTTGGTCAACCAACCTCCCTCTCTCATCTCTCATGTAACTGCTGACTATGTGTTGTTGCAAATGAGTGACATCTGCATACTCCCCTAGGTGTGTCTCCTCCCTTCAAGGCACTGTACCCCTCTGAATCTCATCATACATGTTAGTATGTCTCTGTAAGCTATCACTCATCACTGTATGGTCCGACATACTCATGTCGTCTCCCATAGACTCATGCCGCATCATAGATCCGGGGTGTGCTGCTGGATCAACCTCTACATGGAGGTCAACCATTCCCAAGACAGAAATGGAAGTGTCCCCCACCAACTGGTGCTCCTCTGCTAGATCATCAACATCCTCCATCAACGTGACTGACAAGTACATATGAGTGTCTACTAAGAAAGATGAAGTGGATCTCTGATGGATCTCCTTAAGAGACTCATCTGATCTAGACTCTGATTCTTGAGGAGCTGGCCGTGTGCCTCTCAAGAATCCTTGAGTGCTCTCCAATTCCTTAGTGAGTCGGTCTACCTCCAACTCCTGCTCCCTCATAGCCTCATGATACATCTCACTAACCCTCAAGATATAATCCCTATCTATCAACAACTACTGGTATTCAGTCCTCATCACATATACTCTCTCCCGGAGAGTGTGAAGATCATCCATGGAAAATCCTCCATCTGAGCTACCCTGTGCCACTGATGCTCTCCAACAGTAATCTACCATCACTTCATGCATGTCATCAATACATATAGTGGTTTCCTTGATCATAGCCTCACTAACTCTCAACCGTGCTGCTAAGTGGTGTGACTCCTGATCATGGTCATGCTGAGGTGCCACCTCATATCCCTCACTGCCACTGTCAGTCTCGCTAATGTCAACTCTAGAGTCCCTAAATACACTCTCTTCATATGATAACGTGCCCAACTGCCCATTGTCTATGGTGCTACTGGGTCTGTCCATACGTAACTGCACATCATCCTCAACTGTTAGCTCCCTTTGAATTATACTGTATCCAGTGTGAGTAGCTGTATCCTCCTGTGCACTCAACCCGCTACTATCATCTGTGCCTGGATCCCATATAGATGTATCCAGACTCGTGCTATGGTCATCCTGACTGCTAAAGAGTGCATCCTCATCCCTGCAATCTGATCCTGGAAGTAAGTGCTCCATCCACTTGTCAGCCTCTGCAATTTGCTCAACCAATGGAGTCTCCAATAGTTGTGACTCTATCTCCTCTGGCTGACCTGTATGTGTGAGGTCAACTGCCGGTACGTCCTATACCTCCTCCTGGATCCATGGGTCTACCTATCCATGGTGTGCATCCCTCACACTAGGCTCATCCATCATACCTGACGTGCCACTGATATCCTCATGTGACATGGCTATCATGGGTGTCTGAATAGGTGACAGATATGTCATGGCCCCCATAGGAAGCTCATCATCTCTAGGTGCTAACACGTGTGACTCCTCATTAGTTTCACTACTCTACTGAGGCGTAAGGTCATCAAGGGTATGTGACATGTCTGCTGAGACACTGATGCTATCATCCTTTCCATCTAGCTTCCTATCCACTACACAAGGGTCATCATCCTCCTCAAGCGTGCAAGCATCCATAGCCTCTGTGCAAGAGTCATCATCGCTATCCTTTGAGGTAGAGTCACTATCACTAGCCTCTGTGCAAGAGTCACTATCATCATCAGATTTCTCTGAATCCTCATCATCACTATCATAGTGTACCTCAATGATATGCTTCTTACCCTTACCCCTACACCTATGATCTGGTTCCCAAGGCACCTTGCAACTGTAGCAAAGTTGCGTGCTCCTAATGGGTGTGGGGTTTCTCTGTGCTTCCTTCCATCTAGTTGTTCTGGCTATGCCTCCCTCTGCTATGCTAGTCCAATATGTTACCTCATCTTCACTCCAACTGGGGTTTTTCATGGATATAAACTTTTGGAGCGTTATTAGAGGCCCAAGTCTCTCACAAAGTGCATGATATTCTATTTCACAACTCACAGCTATTCCAAAAAAATCTGTAGACCCCATCTTCCCTTATGGAATATTCCTCAGGCTGGCAGGAGTCTAAGCTCTGATACCACTGTAATGATCCCAAGCCATTATGCAAGGATCATCACTGTTTTGGTGTCTTTTTAAAACCTTTTTCTCGTTGTGGTATTTCATCAAACACTTTGTTGATCTACCATTTAGATGTGTTTATATGTGTGTATGCAACAAATAATAGAAAGAGATAACCATGGAACATACCTCAACCATATACAATAAGATAGACAAGTCAAAACATCTCAATTCTTCTTTATTCATGAAATAGAGAAACCTGCTACAATGAAGATGCCAATCTGGAATGCTCAACAGATGGCCAAGAAGATAGACAATAGATAAGAGCTGCTACAAAATGCTCCCGCTAATACAAAAGATGTCTACAAAGTCTGAATGAGAAATGAAGATCAATACAAGTAGATCTGAATGCCCAACTCTCCAGCTGAAGAATGCCACGCTCCAATAGAAGGCTGAAACCCTCAATAACTCAGCCCTGCTACCAAAGGTGTCCAATAACCCTAATAAATATGCCAACTGATAGATCGGGTGATGGTAAGAACAACCCAGGTGACCGAATCTCCAAGATCCCTCTCAATATCTATAGATATGAAATCCCCCACTGAATGGTGCACCCCACTCGATGACTCAAACCCTAGATAATTTGGCCCTACTGCCAAAAGTGTCTAATAACCCTAATAAATATGCCAACTGATAGATCGGGTGATGGTAAAAACAACCCAGGTGACTGAATCTCCAAGATCTCTCTCAATCTCTGTAGATCTGAAATCCTCCAATGAATGGTGTGCCCCACTCGATGACTGAAACCCTAGATAATTTCGCCCTGCTGAAAGAGGCCTCCAAATGCTCTGAAACTCTCGAAAAATATAGATTGGGACACTACAAGTCACTAGGTAAAGTCTCAGGGTCAGATCTGAAGTGTAACCCCTCCAAACGGACTAGATCTGGATCTCAAAAATGCCCTCCTTCTCTTCAATTCGCCCCACTGCTCAAGAAATAATCTGAGCCATAAAACTGTCTCAGAAAGCACTAGATTTGATGTCCAAGGCCCTACAATGAAAACCCAAGTGATAGAATCCTCAACGGACCTGCCAATCTCCTACAACGAATCTCTCTCCAAAGATAGTGCGCCCCTCTTGCTGGAATCCCTCAACTGGTGCACCCTCTCTCTATCTGCACATGAAACTGATGTAGAATCCTCCTGCAACTGAGTAGATCTAGAACTAGAATGGTGTGGGAGAGTATTACATCTTCAAGACCAAGCTTGGGACAAGATAGGTGGAATCTTTCACCACTGAATCATCCTCTAGGGTTTGTTATGTCAAAACCCTCAAAACCCCCAATATTGGGCTCACTAGCCAGAAGCCAGAAATCAAAACAAGATCATACATGACTGATGAGTAGAGGCCCTTGCCTTCCTTTTATACTTTTTGGTTTACCTTGTCCCTTCAAAGTGACTTTCATTTTATTAATATTTAATTAATTAATTAAATCACTTTAATTAATTAATTAACCTTTTTACCTCTAAAAATCTCCTTATCTCTCCTTGTGGCTTCCCTGGCCACTGAAAGTCACTTCTAGCCATCCCATCCTGTAGTGTTGCTCCTCCCGATTCCAATGAGCTATTACACTGAGAGGTTCCTCCAAGTAATGTTCCCAAAATGTCCTCTTCAGTGATTTTAACTAACTTATAGCTGAAAATAGTCAAAATCATGGAAATCGTCGGAATGGAACAAAACCAAAGCCAACCTGTGCATAATGGCTCATAATGATGGAATATGATGATAAATTCCAACTAGACCCCACAATGCCTCTCAAATACCCCTGTACTTGCTATAACATCCATCTCGCTACTCTGGGCATCATAAGTCTTTGCCCTATGATGATGTCCCAAAGTGGGGACATTACAGGTTCTATAGTTTTGGACCTTTTGTAAATGCTTTTGTGGTAATTTTGGTCCATGAGTAACCTCATAACTGTTTGACAATGTTGGATTCTTGTAACCATTTGCGGACGGAATTTCAGTGATAACACTTATAATGTTTAAACTTCAACATAGAAATATTAAAAACTGCAATTGAAGCTTTCTCATTCATTCATTCCCAATATTTTATATTATTTGTGTATACCGGGTCTATTCTTTATTTTTGTTGTATATGGAAAGTCATGATCGTTCCATGGATTTTTAGATTTGTTGGTTCTCTTATCAAAAACTACAATTGAACCTTTCTCATTCATTCATTTCCACCATTTTAGGTGATTTACGTACACGGGGCCTATTCTTTCTTTTTGTTTCATATTGAGAGTCACAATCGTTTCATGGATTTTTAGATTCGTTTGGTTTTCTGTTTTGTTTTAGGGTTTGTAACTACTATGAAAAGCAATTATCCATTGAATAACATAAAATTTGAAGTCATTAAGTTCATTATTATGTATGTGTTGTGTGTGAGAATGAAGGATTGAGAAGAACGGTTAAATATGTATGCCAGATATGTCTCTAAGAAGGTAGAGAATCCTGAAAGACGGGAGAAATGAAAGAAACGTTTGTGAGGGCCTATGCCTTGGAAGAAATGATTGTGCCTTGTTTACTTTTTTGTTTCTCAAACATGGGGAACCCTTTTGAGAATTCGGTGTATAGCCAGAAATCAAAGTTAAAAAGGTAGAGCATGAAGAAATTGTAGAGGGAGGTTGATAGGACTGAAAACATGCGAATGGAATTGGGGAACCTTTTGAGAATTCGGTGTACATTCCGAAATCAAAGTTAAAAAGGTTAAGCATGAACAAATTGTACAGGGAGATTGATAAGACTGAAAACATGCGAATGGAATTTCGAAGCAGACAAGTACAAAAATTAATTTTCAAAACACCAAAGGTTGTTGATCAGCTCGGTCAGAAGGTCAATGGTCTTTGAATATATATTTTGGTCGAAAAACTTTTTTATTTTGGTCATGGCAACTTTTGAAGGCTGATTCTTTGGTAGCCTTATGGGTTGTATATGTATATTAAAAAGAATGCAATGGATGGTAACATGCTTGCTTCCAAAGAAAAAATATTTGTAAACCGAGATTTGGCATTCGCTATCAATTTCCCTCACAAACTAAACCAACTCGATATTAGATATTTTTTCTATTTTTTCCTAAATTACTTCGATGTTCATTATTAAATATTTAAGAGTATTTTAAAGAGATTAAAACAAAAATGAAACCTAAATAGTGGAATTTCCAATGTTTTGAGTGGATATTTATAACCAATGAGGTGTCTACTTGAATTCTTTGAACTTCTCTTTAAGTTGAACACCATCCACATTAAATGTTGAACAAACTCATTCCATTCAAGTGATTAATCTTATTACATTTAAAATGTTTAATATTAATGTTTTCCTCCTCATTTAGGAAAGAGAAACTTAATCTTTGAGATTTTGACCCTTTAATTTGGTATCATCTTCTTGTATGTCATAAACTCTAAATGTGTCCATGTGACATACAGTTCAAATTAGAAAACAAGACCAACTTCAAACATAACGTATATTTCTCTTCATGTCTTTCAAATAATACTAAATTAATGGAAATCATTTTTTTACTTTTAAATCATCAACATCTCACATTATTTATTTCTAATTTTAAATCACCACCATATAACCTTTCATGAACATCAGAATTTTACAAAGACTAGTGATGAGTGTACAATTTGACATTAGTTAAAAAAGATGAACTTCACAATGTGTCATAACTAATTGGAATGTCCCAAATGAAGTAACCTGTAATGTACCTCAAAATCACCATAAAAATAAATAAATTTGTTTGTACATTGATATCCTTGAAAGGTTTCAAGATCTCAAGCAAGTAAGCTTTGTGTTAGAAAACTTGAGTCTGAAGGTTTGTTAGGGTCCTTACTGTCATCGACTATCCTTACCATTCAACTTAAGTTTTCTAATCGATGATATAATGAGTATCTTCTCATCACTTCAATGTTTAATTAAGATCCTTAAATTTATAATTACTCTCTTATCTGCTAGTACCTATAATACTACCATAGTCTTAATAATACAAGCAACTTTGGGGTTTTTATGACAAAAAACCTACATAAAAATATTACCCTATGTCTGCAATACAGTCGACTTGTAATCCGATCTATTACTTCCATACCTCCAAATCAATACACAACAATTCCCGAAGTCGCGAAAAGTGACCAGCATGTCGGGATTTCGCGAGTTCAACACTCAAAAATATAAACAAACAACCACTCTTGAAATCGTGAGAAGTGACCAGCACTTCGGGATTTCGGAGTTCAGGAATTCATGAGTACAACAGTCGAACATCAATACATGACAATTCCCGAAATTTCTAAAAGTGACCAACACTTCGGGATTTTGAAATCCCACGACTTCAAAAGCCAAAACTTCAAACACCAACAGTTCTCGAAATTACATGGACTAACATTTTAGGATTTCAGGGATCAGGGTTTCAGGGTTTTCAAATACCAACCAACAACAAACCATAACTTTCGAAAAAGTGAAAGGCGGAAGGAGGTATGACCAACACATGGGGATTTCGGAGTTCGGAACTTCACAAGTTCCAATGTCCAAACATCAACATGAACAAACCTTCAAAAAGGTGAAAAAGGAGAGTGGGTCCCACATTTTGGGGTTTCAGGGTTCGGAACTTCATGTGTTCCGGTACTCAAACATAAACATATCCAAACTTTCGAAATGCGAAAAATGGAAAAGTCAGACCCGCATTTTGGGTTTTCGGGGTTCAGGACTTCGCAAGTTCTGATGTTCAAGTATAAACATATATCAACTTCTGAAAATGTGAAAGAGGAATTGCACAACACTTCGGGATTTCAAGGTTTCAGAATTTTGGAATACCACGACTTCAAATGCCAAAAAATCAACCAAAAAAATAGTTCCCAAAGTCGCGAAGAGGAAGGAACTTGGGGTTTACATTTCGGGATTTCAATGTTTGGAACTTTGGGGTTTCGGGGCTGCAAATGTCGAATCACTACATACAACACTCCTAGAATTCCGAAAGCAACAAGATGTGGGATCCACTACTTCGGGATTTTGGGTTTTGTGATTTACGAACACATGGCGCATAAACACAAATGAAAAAGAAAAATCTGAAATGCGAAAAAGATTAGGGTGTGGGCCCTACAATTTCGAGTTTCGGGGTTTACTAACTCCTGATGCAAAACATTACACGACATCAAACGCCGAATTGCAAAGTTATGAAAAAGGTAAGGGGCCCATCCAATATCGGGTTTCAGCATTTGGTAATGCTTGATGAAAGAACAACATACCATAGGAATCGTCGAATCCTGAAATTCGATCAGTTGTGGGGCCACTTCAATTTTTCAGAGTTTTCACAAACAAAAGGTCTTCACACAGGTTGAACCGATAAACTATGAAAGGTCGGAAAAGGAAAGGAAAAATGAATAGAGTTTACAAACTCAGTAATTTTGTTCCTGGAAATATTCATACAGTTAGATTACGGAACTTACAACATAACCTCCACTCCCAAATATACCAATCTTCAGCATTGATTTTACTCAAAACACACATACAGAAAGAAAAGTAACAATGAATTTAATTTAGAGGGGATTTCTTCCAGAGTTCAACCATGCATAATCCTTTCATCTTTCATAACGAATAAAGAGGCCAATTTCAATCATTTGTTCAGAAAGGGATCACTCGAGATCAGATTTACCGTAGGTTCACGGTCAGTGTTTAGGTTTCGATTCCGATTTAACACATACATTGCATCAAATATAAATTCATTTAGAGAGAGAATGGAAATCATTCCAATTCCAATCAAACACTTTGCACTAGATGTAAAATCATTTAGAACAAAGAAGGAGAAAAATTAACATATCTGAATTCCAATCCGTGGGAAGACAAAGGGAACAACCACGTTCCTCCCAACCGTAGAACAGGGCAGCCAAGATCACTTGCCCAATTCACCCCCTAGCCTGACCATGAATCCATGAGGGCGAAATTGTAAACTCCTCCTCGGCTATTTCCTTCAATTCCAACAGTTATCCTCTTGCCTCACAGTTACTCAACAGTGCTCATAACAACAAGGCGATTTTGTTTCAACAGGATCCTCTTGCCTCACACTCAATCCACAGTGTTCATAACATCAAGAGTGTTTAGGAATCCTTTCCCAGCATACTTTGTAGCATCCTGCCTCCTCGCATATGCTATTTATCCCTTTTTTGCCCAGGTCTTTTCTCTCCTTTGGGGATTTTCGCAGCTTTTCTTAATCTCTAATTTTCAGGGGCTGCCAGTGGCCAAATTTCTGATTTTCCACTTGTAATCATTAGCCAAGAGGCAATTCCAGCATGTTCCCCACTCATGGAGTCATGGTCAACTGATTTTAACATGGCTGTTCCATTTGTCCTCCTGCAGTTAATATAATTATTTTGTTGTGGTACAAGTTTCATAGTTAAATAGTTAGTTGGGTCCAAACAGATCTCTACCCAATAGTTACAATAATTAAATACAATTATTAAATTCGAAATTTAGAATTGCCATAAATGGCAAAAATTTTCCAGATTCGAATTTACCAAAAACGGAAAAATTTCCAGCACATAAAAATAGAAATATTTATTTTTTGGGGATGTCACATCCTTTCCCCCTTCAGTAAAAGACTGTCCTCAGTGTTCGTTCTGTTCCTGGAATAGGATTGGATGATATTTCCGCAAATCTCCCTCCAATTCCCAAGTGGCCTCCTCAGGACTAAAGTGCTTCCATTGCACCTTTACTTGAGTGACAACTCTGTTCTGAAGTGTTATTTCCCTCTGGTCCAGGATGCACAGGGGTTCCACCTGGAACTCTCCCTCGGGTTCCACCTGCACCAAGTTCTAATCAATCATATGAGTAGGGTCATGAATATACTTTTTCAACAAAGAAACATGGAATACATTATGAATTCGTAGATTAGCTGGAAGTGCAAGCTGATATGCTATGGGTCCAATTCGAGCTAGTATCTTGAAGGGACCACAAAAATTCAGTGCTAGCTTGTCACAGTTCCCCAACTTCAGCGATCTTTTTCAGGCTTTGACCTTCAAATAAACATGGTCTCCCTCTTGAAATTCCAAGTGTCTTATTTTCTTATCCGCATAGCTCGTCTGTCTGTCCTATGCTTCTTTCAAGTTTTGTAGTACTTTCTTTACCATGTTCTCCATTTCTTGGAGCATCTCTGGTCCAACCATGAGTTGGTCAGCCGAGTTATCCCATCTAATCGGAGTTGTACACTTTATGTCATACAGTATTTCGAAAGGGCTCAACTTAACCAGAGTTTAGTACCCAATGATAAATGCAAATTCCACCAAGTGTAAGTAGTCTTCCCACTTGTTCGGTTTTGTTCTTACATACATGCAGAACATATCTTTTATGATTTGGTTTGTCCTTTCGGTCTATTTGTTCGTTTGTGGATGATAACTCGTGTTGAAATTCAAATTAGTATTTATCCCTGCAAATAATTACTTCCAAAAAGCAGATGTGAATTTTACGTCTCTATCTGAAATCACCATTTTAAGAATACCATGCAGTCTAAAAAATTCTTTCATGAATATTTCAGCAATGTTAATAGCTTTAAAAGTAGACTTTACAGGAATAAAATTTGCAGACTTACTGAGTTTATCGATTACAACCATGATAGAATCATTATGTTTCTGAGTTTTAGGAAAACCTGTGATAAAGTCCAGTGAGATGGTCTCCCATTTCCATTCTGGTACTGGTAATGGCTATAATAGGCCAGCTGGATGCTGGTGTTCAGCCTTAACTTGCTGGTAATCTTGGCAGCTAGCCAAGTATTCTATTGTTTCTCCTTTCATATTAAGACAGTAAAATAGTTTTCTTAGTATTGTTATTGTTTTCTGGTAACCTGGATGGCCAGAGTATGGTTTCTTAGGCACTTCATCTAAAATAGTTAATTTTATCTCTATTGAATCTGGTACGTAAAGTTTGTTTTTAAATATTAATAGTCCCTCCTTGTTGATACTTATATCCAGTTCATTTGAGTTTGTGACACTATTTTGCAATTCTGCCATCATCTTAGTGTAATTTTCCTCATTAACACGTGTCGTTCCGATTCTTTGTTCTATATCACTTTTTGTTCTGCTGATATTTATCTCAAATAACCCATGGATTCTGTGGCTTAAATAATCTGCTACTTTATTTTCCTTACCCTTGATATGTCTGACTTTGAAGTCAAATTTTCTCAAGAAGGCTTGCCACCTTGCTTGTCTCATATTAAGGTCTGGTTGGTTAAACATATATTTCACTCCGCTATTATCTGTCAATAATAATAATTTTTTGCCCATGATATAGTGTCGCCACATTTTTAAGGCATGTATTACTGCTGCCAATTCTAAATCATGAGTGACATAATTTCTCTCATGTTCCTTTAATTTCCAGGATTCATAACAAATCACGTGCCCTTCCTGAGTTAGAACATCACCTAGCCCCTCTTTACTCGTATCAATGCATACTGTGAAGTCTTTATCTCGGTGTGCTACCTTAAAGATGGGCGGCGATGTCAATAATTCTTTTAGCTTGTTAAAACCGTGTTGACACTTTTGCGACCAGTTAAACTTGGTCCCTTTATTTTGTAGTGACGTGATAGGGTAGGCTATCTTGGAGAACCCTTCTATAAATTTGGGATAATATCTAGTGATTCCCATGAATGACTAGATATATGCCATATCTTTAGGAACTAGCCATTCCATAATGGCTTTTATCTTTTCCGGGTCTACGACAATACCTTCCGAGGAAATGACATGTCCTAAATATTGTATTTCTTTTTGATAGAAATCACATTTGTCAAATTTTGCGTATAGTTTGTGTTTTCTTAGTGTTTGCAGGACTATTTGTAAGTGTTCATCATGTTCCTCCTCCATTTTAAAATAGACCAGAAGATCATCGATAAATACTACTACGAACTTGTCTAAGTACTGGCTAAAAATACTATTCATTAAGCACATAAATGTGGCTAGTGCATTAGTGAGTCTGAAAGGTATGACTACAAACTCGTAGTTTCTATATCTTGTTCGAAATGTTGTTTTGTTTATGTCCTAGTCGTTTATCCTAGCTTGATGGTAACCGAATCATAAATCCAATTTAGAGAAGATCTTGCCCCCCCCCAACTTGATCGAACATATCATTTATCCTGGGTAAGGGGTATTTGTTCTTAATGGTTACTTTGTTCAGTTGTCTATAATCGATACATAGTCTTAGAGTACCATCCTTCTTTTTCACAAAGAGGACTGGTGCTCCCCATGGCAAGACACTTGGTCTGATATACTCTTTATCCAACAATTCCTGTAATTGTATTTTTAATTCTGTTAGTTCTGGTGGACTCATTCGGTAGGGTTCTTTTGAGATAGGGGCTGATCTGGGTAGTAAGTCTATGGAGAAATCTATTTCTCTCCTAGGAGGCAATTATTCTATCTCATCAACAAGCCTGTCTCTGAATTCACGTAGGACAACAAAGTCTTCTAACTTGGGATTATCTTCTTTTTCTAATAGATTCGTTACTTGGATGGCGTAAACTTGACATCCCTTTCTAATACATTTCTTGAATTGCATCGCTGAAACTTCTCTGACTGACACAGGTTTTGGTATGCCTTGGGCTATTCTAACAGTGCCAAAATTATCTTTATAGCTAAGTATCTTTGTATAACAATCTAGTACTTCCTTTTGTTGTTCCAACCAATCCATCCCAATAATCATATCATAAGACCCTAGTGGTAGGATGTTCAGATTGGTCCTTATCTTTTGACCATCTAAACTGAACTCAAGATCAAAAATAAAGTTAACTACTTTTCTTTTAGTCCCTGTTGCTAGTTGTAGAAGCCAAAATTTTGCATGCTTTTGTTTCTTAAGTTTATTCGACTCTACTACATCGGGAGTAATATAAATTAACGTAGCTCTAGGGTCAATTAAAACAGAAATTCGAGTGTCATGGATTTTACCTTCAATCTCTACCACCGAGGACTGGTGGTCATCTTGTCGACCATCTATGGTTGCATTTATCCGATGCAAACTTCTGCCCATGTCTGCTACTGTCGAGGCTTCCTGCAAATTGTGGAGGGTATATTTGTTTGTTGCAATTAAATGTGGACATTTCCTCCTTAGATGAGGCTCTCCACACTCCCAACACTTTAATGGCTCCCGGGAGTTGTCCCCAAACTTCTTCATTCCAAGGTTTACCGGTTTACCACTACCTTGCGTATTCAGATGATTGGAGTGAAAATCCTTCGTGCCTTCCTGAATGCTTCGCTCAAGGATTTGGGGTTGTCAAACTCAATTATGTCCTTGTAGGACTGTGGTAAACAACTTAAGAATCATTGGATTTTTACCTTATCCTGTCGGATGTATGGTATGAACCTTAGTAGTTCCAGAAATTTATTTATAATGTCATCCTTCGTCATTTGTCCGAGTCATAATCCATAAAATTCTACTATCTTCCTTACATAATAACTCTCAAAAAGGTATTGTTTCTTAAAATACTTCTTGAAGTCAGACCATTCCAACAGTTTCTCCTTTAAGCCCTTGGCCAGTTTCAGGTCGTGCCACCAAATGCTGTCCTTCCCCTTCAGATTGTAGATGGTCGTTCTGACCTTCATGTTGCTGGAATAGTTGTACATTTGGAAGTATTTCTTGATGTCCAACAACCATGCCTCGGCTTCTTCTCCTATCCTGGATTCTCCATCAAAAGTAGTTGGTTTAATCTTTTTAAATTATCCTTCAAGGTGGTCTGTTTGTTTTCTTTTTCTGTCTGGTATGGTTGTCTTCAGCTAAAGGTGTCCCTTCAGACGAAATGTCTCCTTTTTCCGTTTTCACACTAGAATTCTTGGAGGCCCTTTTGCTGACCTCTTCCTCATGATTATCATCTTTTGGACTTTTATTGGTTACTATACTATGCAGTAGGACTTCATTTACCTCTTGTTGTTCCTGCTGTGCTTTCTTCAATTTTTCATTATCAGCCTTGAAAACTTGTAGTTCAACAATAAGGTTTCTCATTGTTTCCAACACCTCTGTGGGTGAGCTTCCATCACTATTCTGTCTTGGATCTCCAGGAGGTCCTTGTTGTGGATTCTCTTCCACCCTGATTTCTGCATCTTCTTGAGCTGCCATTATTCAACACAAAACATAAAAGCTTTTTGTTTGTAATCCACAGGATTTATTAGTTTTTTCATAAATCAGAATATATATTAATCAATCAATGTGGCCCTGTTCAGGCCCAGTGTTGCAACTTTTTCTCTCATACCGTATGTAATGTACCTCAAAATCACCATAAAAGAAAAAAAATTGTTTGTACATTTATATCCTTGAATGGTTTCAAGATCTCAAGAAAGTAAGCTTTCTGTTAGAAAACTTGAGTCTGAAGGTTTGTTAGCGTCCTTATTGTCATTGAATGTACTTACCATTCAACTTATGTTTTCTAATCGATGATATAATGAGTATATTCTCATCACTTCAATGTTTAATTAAGATCCTTAAATTTATAATTACTCTCTTATCTGCGAGTACCTATAATACTACAACAGTCTTAATAATACAAGCAACTTTGGGGTTTTTATGAGAAAAACCTACATAAAAATATTACCCTATGTCTGCAATATAGTCGACTTGTAATACGGTTTGTTACTTACATACCTCCAAATCAATACACAACAATTCCCGAAGTTGTGAAAAGTGACCGGCATGTCGGGATTTCGGAATTCAAGATTTCGCGAGTTCAATAGTCAAAAATATAAACAAACAACCACTCCCGAAATTGCGAGAAGTGACCATCACTTCGGGATTTCAGAGTTCAGAAATTTATGAGTACAATAGTCGAACGTTAATACATGACAATTTTTGAAATTGCTAAAAGTGACCAACACTTCAGGATTTCGAAATCCCGCGACTTCAAAGGCCAAAACTTCAAACACCAACAATTCCTGAAATTACGTGGACTAACAATTCGAGATTCCGGGGATCAGGGTTTTCAAATACCAACCAACAACAAACCATAACTTTCGAAAAATTGAAAGGAGGAAGGAAGTATGATGAACACATCGGGATTTTGGAGTTCGGAACTTCACGAGTTTCGATGTCCAAACATCAACATGAACAAACCTTCGAAAAGGGGAAAAAGGAGAGTGGGTCCTGCATTTCGGGGTTTCAGGGTTTGAAACTTCACAAGTTCCGGTACTCAAACATAAACATATCCAAACTTCCGAAATGCAAAAAAGGTTAAAGTGAGACCTGCATTTTGGGATTTCGGTGTTCAGGACTTTGCAAGTTCCGATGTTCAAGTATAAACATATATCAACTTCTGAAAATGCGAAAGAGGAATTGCCCAACACTTCAGGATTTCAGGATTTTGGGATACCGCAACTTCAAACGCTAAAAAATCAACGACAAAAATAGTTCTCGAAGTCGTGAAGAGGAAGGAACTTAGGGCTTACATTTCAGGATTTTGGGGTTCGGAACTTCAAGGTTTCGGGGTTGCAAATGTCGAATCACTGCATAAGACACTCTCCAAATTCTGAAAGAAACAAGATGTGGGATCCACTGCTTCGGGATTTTTGGTTTTGGGATTTACGAACACATGGTGCATAAAAACAAATGAAAAAGAAAAATCCAAAATGCGAAAAAGATTAGGGTGTGGGCCCTACAATTTCGGGTTTCGGGGTTTACTAACTCCTGATGAAAAACATTACACGACATCAAACATCGAATCGCGAAGTTACAAAAAAGGTAAGGGGCCCATCCAATATCGGGTTTCGATGTTTGGTAATGCTTGATGCAAGAACAACATACCAAGAGAATCACCGAATCCCGAAATTCAATCGGTTGTGGGGCCACTTGAACTTTTCGGAGTTTGCAAGAAAAAAAGGTCTCCACACAGGTTGAACCGATAAACTCCGAAAGGTTGGAAAAGGAAAGGAAACATGAATAGATTTTACAAACTCAGTAATTTTGTTCCCAGAAATATTCAAACAATTAGATTATGAAACTTACAACATAACCTCCACTCCCAAATATACCAATCTTCAGCTTTGATTTTACTCAAAACACACATACATAAAGAAAAGTAAAAATGAATTTAATTTAGAGGGGATTTCTTCCAGAGTTCAACCATGCATAATCCTTTCATCTTTCATAACGAATAAAAAGGACAATTTCTATCGTTCGTTCAGAAAGGGATCACTCGAGATCAAATTTAATGTAGGTTCGCAGTCAGTGTTTAGGTTTCGTTTCCGATTTAACACATACATTGCATCAAATATAAATTCATTTAGACAGAGAATGGAAATCATTCCAGTTCCAACCAAACACATTGCAGCAGATGTAAAATCATTCAGAACAAAGAAGGAGAAAATTTAACATATCTGAATTCCATTCCACGGGAAGACAAAGGGAAAAACCACGTTCCTCCCAACTGTAGAATAGGGCATCCAAAATCACTTGCCTTATTCACCCCCTAGCCTGACCATGAATCCATGAGGGAGAACTTGGAAACTCCTCCTCAGCTATGTCCTTCAATTCCAACATTTATCCTCTTGCCTCACACTTTCTCAACAGTGCTCATAACAACAAGGCGATTCTGTTTCAATAGGCTCCTCTTGCCTCACATTCAATCCACAGTGTTCATAATAGCAAGAGAGCTCAGGAATCCTTTCCTAGCATACTTTGCAACATCCTACCTCCTCGCATATGCTATTTATCCCTTTTTTGCCCAGGTCTTTTCCCTCCTTTGGGGATTTTTACATCTTTTCTTAATCCCTGATTTTCGGGCATTGCCAGTGGCAAAAGCTCTGATTTTCCACTTGTAATCATCATCCTAGAGGCAGTTCCAACTTGTTCCCCACTCATGGAGTCATGGTCAACTGATTTTAACATGGTTGTTCTATTTGTCCTCCTGTAGTTAATATAATTATTTTGTTGTGATACAAGTTTCATAGTCAAATGGTTAGTTTGGTCCAAACGGATCTCTTCCCAACAGTCACAATAATTAAATACAATTATTAAATTCAAAATGTAGAATTGCCATAAATGGCAAAAATTTTCAAGATTTGAATTTGCCAAAAACGGAAATAAATTTCCAGCATATAAAAATAAAAATATTTATTTTGGGGGGATGTCACATAACCCCATTTGGAATTTCATGTTGCGACAGAACTGGGAACATATAAATTTGACATAACACATTCAACATAAATGTAACATACTCAATTTTAGTCAACCTTGCTCCACCATAGTGACATCGACACCCATGCCCTATAAAATCATATCACGGGGAACCATAGTCTATGCATGTTATCCATGGTTATGTTGATATAAGCCTTGCAACATAACCCAACTCTTCGTGTATGTTGCAATGTGACATAACCATTGAAGAAGATACCATTTCCTTAAAAGGCAACTTGGATTAATATCAAAATGAAAAATCACCATTTTGGAACATCTCACTTTAACATTACTCGTAAGAAATTTTTCTATTTGAGAAAACCATAAATAAAATGGCTACATCATGTAATCCTTCAATGTGACTAAACACAACATATCCCTACATGAACATTTCAATGTGATGGTCATGGCCAAACCTTATTATGTGAGGAACATTTCCCTTTGTCAGAATGTGATGAAAATTTCCCTATGTCACAACGTGTCAAACATTTCCCAACATCAGTATGTGATGAACATATCCGAATGTCAGATTTCCACTATCATATCCCAACTTCGCAATATGAAAAACATAAATTGGTTGTTTCACAAATGTTTCCCAATGTTGGAATGTGGAAAACATTTCAAAATGTCGGAATGTGTCGAACATTGGCCAACGTCATAATGTGACATTCATATTTGAACATCGAAATGTGTTAAATATTTCCTAACTTTGGACTCTAATGAACATTTCCTAACAATTGATTATGAAAAACATTTCCTAACATCAAATTCTGTCGAACATTAACCAATGTCTCATTGTGACTATCATATAGGAACATCATAATGTGGAAAAAAATTCCAAATGTAAAAATGTGATGAACATTCCCCAATGCTATAGTGTCATAATGTGGCATTAAAAACCTTTCCTCGCATTGTGATACACAAAACCTAACGCCACATTGTGATGAACATATCACGATGTCACAACAAGATGAACATAGACCAATGTTACAATGTTTCAAACATAGACCAATGTCACAATGTTTTGAACATAGCCCAACATTAGATGTAAAAAAACCAATTTCACAATGAGATGTATAAAACTCTTCATCGTAGTGTGACATAGAAAACCCAACATCTTAATGTGTTGAACATAACCCAACCTTTCAATGTCATGTTAAAAAAACAATGTCGCAATGTGATGTGCAAAACCCAATGTGGCAATGTGACAAAAATAGTCTAATGGAACAATGAGACAAAAATCACCCAACATTTCCCAAAGTCACAATGAGATGAGCAAAACCTACAGTTGCAATCTCACAAAAAAAACCTATTGTTGCAATCTAAAAAACAAAACTTGAACAACATTGCAATTTAACATTTCGATAGTAAACCATGGTTAAACATAATCAATATGCTTTACCATAATCATCTCTACATGATCTACCAATGTCAACCATGGTCATGGTTAACCATTGTCAACCATAGTCAACCATGATCATGGTGAACCATATTCAACCATGATAAATCATATTCAACCTTCGTCCATGTGAAGGTTAACTATGATTAACCATAGTCAACCATCGGAAACCATAATCAACCATGGTCAAATTCAACCATTGTCATCATCATGGTCATTTATAATTAGTTGTAGTGAAGGGCATGGTCAATTGTAGTCATAGTTAAGGTCAAACATTATCAATCTCATCCATAGTCAACCATAGTCATTGTCAAGCATGGTCTCGACCAACCATGTTCAACTATGGAGAATCACTATCAACCATGGTTAACTATTATGATTTGTTACCAATCATGCTTAACCATAGTCAACCCATGTCATGGTCAACAAAGGTCAACCATAGTCACCATGTTACTAGTCATGGTCATGGTCAAACATGGACAACTTTGATCAACCATAGTTAACCATGGTTTATGTCAACCACAGTCAACCATGGTCATGGTCATGGACAACCATACTAAACCAAAGGAAACCAAGGTCAAATAAAGTTAACCATGGTCACTATCATGGTCAACCATACTTAACCATGGTAATGGTCAACCAAGGTCAACCATATTCAAGCATGTTGTTGGTCATGGAAGACCATACTCTACAATGATCAACCATAATCATCCACGGTCAAGCATAATGACGGGCATGGTTATTTTTGGTCAACTGTAGTCATGGTCATGGTCAATAATGAATGGTCAACCACATTCATGATCAACCGTAGTCATGGTCAATTAGAGTTAGCTATTATAATTCAAATTGTCATCCATATTCAACCATGAACATGGTCATGGTTAGCCATAGTTAACCATAATAAACCATTGTCAACTATGGCCAATGATACTTTTGACCATCCATACTCATGGTCAACGAAAGTCAATCACAATCAACCACATACATAGTAATCGTGGTCATCCACTAATACATTAATACATTATTACATTTAGTACATTAATGGTCATATATGACTATTATTATTAATGTACTATTACTTTATTAATGTATTAATACTCTATTAATGTATTAACACATTAACATAATAATGTCATACTTTAATGTGTTTATGTAATAATGTATTATTACTTTATTAATATATTGTTAATAATTAGCCCACACAAGTGTAGACCAATTGACAAGTGCCATGTAAATGGAATGAAATATGTAAAGGAGGTCTCAAGTTCTATTCTCACCCCGATTTATTCGGAGGTGTGCTTGCAGGCAAGATTTGACCCTCTTTTGCACATTTTTTGTTGCACCTTTTTTGCCACCTGAATGAGAAAAACATAAGTGCTTACAAGCTTAGTTAAGTAAGCTAAGCAAGACAGCAGTAAGGAAAGTGTTAGAGGAAGAAACATAAAATACTAGGCTAAGAATTAAACTAAGAAATAAAATAACAACTAAACTATTGAGCATAAGGACATAAGAACAAAAAGACAATAAGACTCATGTCACCAATGGCAAGGATTATATTAGTGAAAGAAAACACCAAGAAGAAAGAGGACTATGAGTCCCTTCTTACTCCAAGGGAGGGCTCTTGGACCCCCACAAATAATCTCTTCTTACAACCTTGAATGAAAATGGTGAAAGAATCTCAAGCAAATCCACTCAAGAGGTGAGATGGATTGCCCAATGTAATGGTGCTAGTATACTCTTGATGAGAATAGAGGATTCCTCAAGAGAATAATGGCAACATAACTTTGCTAATGAATTTCCTTGAAAATGAAGTGCACCCATGGCCTTGTTTTATAACACCTCTTTGAGGTATTGTGCAACCAGCTTGTAGTGTGAAAAGAGGCTAATTAGGGCATTTTTAGGTCTTTGACCAGCCATCCATTCAGATTCAGTCGAGATTTGGCTGTCAAATCAACTTAGAATATGAACTAGAAGTGGGTGGGAGGCCGACCAATCTCATAAATGCATCATTCTTAGTTGTTCATGGCTTTTAGCGACCACAGTCGCGCATCGTGCGCATGTGCGCTTTTCCTGTGTTTTTGGATAGCGTATGTGCACGTGCGCCCTGTGTAGTCATAACGCACTTTGATTTTATCACTGGTTGTATAGTTTTGGACCTTTTGAAAATTATTTTGTCGTAATTTTGGTCCATGGGTGACCTCATAACTGTTTGACAATGATGGATTCTTGTAACCATTTGTGGACAAAATTTCAGTGATAACAGATGCCCCGTGATGGATGAGGTTAGGAGCATACGTATAGCCAAAATTCATCAATATTTCTTATACTGAGAGTATCGCTATAAAAAAGAGAGATAGTGAGAGTGCCAAGAGTTACCCATTAGAGGGAGAAGGGAACCTGTAGAACCCAACCTTCTATAAGGTGTGTAAAAATAAACTGTGTACAAACGAGGTGGGAATGCCCCATGCTCATGTCATGTAACTCAAAAAGGAATGGTGTGTTGATGTAGACAACTAAAACGCCCTCAGGGGAAGTCATGATAAAGGCAGAAGACAATTCTACGGAGGAAGATACTTTGAATAGTAGGCAATGATATCTGTAAGAAATAGCGTAGATTTTGTAGGCATTGATAGCCTACCCAAGTTCAGAGGTCTTCGAAAAATATAAGAAATAACTACAATAGTCGCAAAGTAAGACCCATCGTAACATGAGAAAGTTTTGAAGTTGAATGGTACAGGGGTCAATGACATCAAAGAGAAATTTTGGTCTCCCTATGCCATCTGGGACCTCTCATTGGAAAGGTAATGAGAGTCAAGATACTATCGCCCTTCTGGAAGGCTGTGTTGATGTCGACAAAAGGGGGACGCGACGCTCAGAAGCAAAGGGATTCATGAATTCTATGAGGTGAGGTTAGGAACTGGAGGAGGTACATGGTCGAAGCCAATATGTATGAAGACTCAAGATTTCCCATGGTTGGGGGTATATACGAAGTATAAGTGGCCACAATCGTTCAACTAGGTCGACTGTCAGGGGGACAATAAGACATGGGGTAAGTTGTTCCAGAGGCAGGACAAAGTGAACAAACTCAGAGGGTAGAGGTAAGTGGATTGTGGGATACTCTAAGTATATGGACAATGTCAGCAGGGGTAGATGAGAATGAGTGCCCCAACCAAGGGCGACATGGGTTGTGTTTTCCAAAAAAGGGAAGAAGGGCGCCAAAGGTGACGCCAAAAAGGTATGTAAATGCTGGAAACAAAGGTTTTTTAACAATAAATAAAGAATAATTTTGGATGAGTGTACAAATACAGGAACGGGTGCCCCAATGTAATATGGTTGGGCCAGTTAGGGCACCATTAGCTTGGAGAATTGGTGGAAGGTGGGGGCCCCATGGGTGGGTTCCTGTATGAGGTATATGAAATGGAGGGAAATTTGCAAAGGGGAAAACTAATTATGGATGAAATGGAGGGTTCATGATACTGTGGAGGTGCATTCAAAATAGAACCTTGAAGAGATAATCAAGGAGTCCACTGGGAAAGATATAAAAATGAGGAAAAGGAGTATGTGGCTGATTCGCGACATGATGTAAGACTATCGAGACTCCCATCGCTAAAGAGTTGAAAAACAACATGAGTGTCAAAGTGCAAAAGGATGCTATGAATGGGAAAACTCATGTGGGGGAGAGTGCTATTGGGTGACACTACCTAAGATGTAATGGAGGTGTCGGTACTGCAGAGATGGAGATGGGGATCCTAGAGGCAAATGTCAGAGGGTGTGACTAGAGATGTAATTTAGATTCAGAGGGAATGATTACATGCCAGTGTTGATTATATACCTGAAGGGCTTGTGTTGATGTATAATGACCAACTACCTGCACACATCAAAACCAAATACCTGACGTGAACAATATCTGAAGAGAATCAAACATACAAGAATTTAATTGATAATTCTGAACATGAGCATGCATACCTTGAATAGGCCTGGCAGCTTAAATGTTGACATAACATGAGGTCCTCCAACAAGCTTGACAACTTAAATGTTTGCATACCGTGAGGTCCTTAGACAACCTGACAACCTTAAATGTTTATCTAAATGCGTTTCTCGGAGTACTTTTTTCCTCAAAATTTTCCATACTATGTTTCATCCTTCTTCTAGATTTGCAATGCACTTTCGTCATCGTTGAAGATAAATGCGTTGTTTACTGGTTCAGTGAGTGCTTCTTCTTCATTGGTTCAACGCTTGCTATTTTTTTTTGTTTGGTTCACAATTCCACCTGCGCTTTTGCCTTTCATCGTTTCAAAGTAAGTTTCCATGCCATGGTTGCATTTTCTATTCCTTGTTTGTTGTTCAATTTTTTCAGTTTGGAAGTAAGAATGTTTGCTTATGTCTACTGGAAAGCTTGCCTTATGTTTCTAGTTCCTTCTGTGCTTCAACTGCAGTTTCGTATCATTGGAGATACATATGCTATTTACTGGTTTGGTGGTTCATTGGTTTGTGGGTTTCTGGTTGTGTTTGTTTGGCTCGGGTTTATGCTTTGGGGTCGTGGGTCTGCAGCTAGGCCTGTTCGTGCTTTCTCATTGGTTTGGTGCTTGTTGTTTTATTTTGTTTGATTCGACTTTGCAGGGTTGGGGTCCTGTGCCGACAATTGCAGTAGGATTTTTTTTTTGTATTATTGTTTTTGTTTTGTCGCTTTAGGATGTTCAGCCTCTGCACCCACGAATCAACATGCAGTTGTGTTATTTTTCTTGTCTAGTGATACATGGTGTTTATCCTTTACATAGACTGGTGTGCCCATGATACAATCTGTCTTGTACTTGAAATATGATAGGTACAACAAAGATTGTGCAAAATTATATTTCCTTTTCTAGAATCATTTCTGGTTAGTTTTCCATGAAAAACTAATATCTTGTATCGTGGGCACAACGATCTATGTAGAGGATAAATAACATGCATTTCCATCAGTGAAAGAATATATGGATACTTTTCCATGGAATAACATAAATCGTTTAGCTACGGCCATGCAATTTCGCAATATTTTGTGGATTCTTATATATTTTGGACATGGAAAAAGAAATTACACATTTACAACTATGGATGGAGAAACGCAAAGGTTCATGTTTCTGCCTATCTTTTAGACTATTCGTTGAGTGTATCTTTTCTATATGTACATATTACTTCATGTCCGATGTATGTAAACATCCATTCATGTTCATTGTATTTTTTTCATTCCCACATTCAAACAAATAGAATAGCGGGAGAAAATGACAGAGTCTTGACTTCATCGCTTGAAGAGGATATAGAAAGGTGCATTCTTGTGTTGATATTTCATATTGCGTTGGTTTGTATTTCATTTATTATTTGTATATGTGTTCTCCTAGTTTATTGTACCTTCATTGCATGCATTCCTACATACTGACCTGCTTGATGTCTGTTGTTCTTTCGTTGCATTTCTACATTTAAAAAAACATAATGGGTGGAGAGGATGATGAACTCTTTGGTGGGAATGTAGTCGAGGAATTACAAAAGTGGATATGTGTGCTCTTATTTCATATTCCAGTGTTCATTTTTTTATTTACTATATATAAATTTGTTGTGCTTGTTCATTTTACATGGTTGTCTTCATATTAACTTGCCTTCATTTCCATTGCATATTCAGCATTGGTACCTTGGAAGAAACATGTTGGGTGGACAGGAAAATTAATTTTTCTGTGCAACAGGAGAGGGTTCTATGGTACAATCTTCGAAAAGGTATACCAACTGTGTTGGTAAATTAAATATGAAAAGTGTGTGGGGGCATATAATATTAGACTTGAAAATGATGGCTTGGAAGCAATGGCCCTTTCTTCCCTCCCTATTTCTACTTTTTCCATTTTCTATCATCCCTTTTGTTTTATAATTGATCTTCTTAATGCATACAATTTTACACTTTTTTTGTCCTTCTGATGGAAAGTATACAATTCATATGCTTGTTTAGTCTTGATTTTCATCTTCACATGCTTTCATCAGAAAAAGTTAGACTAGCGACATGGTGATGAGCAGTGAGTCATCCCAGACATCGGCAGACTGACAAGGGAAAAGGTAAATATGCATACACTTTTCTCTTAGTATGATTACCAAACAAATATCCTCGACTATTTATTCATCTATTGCATGGTGAATATGTTGATGTCATCTGCAATGCATGGTTTGCAGTTCACATGAAGTATCAACAAGTACAAGCAAGACGTCGAACATAGCACATGTTCCGCAGACTAAGAGGTCTAGTTGCAAAACTCTAGGTCCATGGTTCATCGAAGTTATGTGTGTACTTATATATTTATTCTAGTGAAAGAAGGATACAAAAAAAATAAAATTACACACTTTCATTCACTTTAGTTTTTTTATTCAAAAATTGTGCCCAAGTCTAGAGTTGTAACACCCAAAATACTATCAATAGAGGACATGAACAACCGTCGAAATGGACAGGTGCTCATTGAGGACATAATGGTCATCTATAACACCTACTTGGACAAGGAAAACTAAAATAGATCCATTATGCATGCTAACATGATAGACAAGGAGGCCATGATGACAGTGACACTGACTGTTCCTACATAGCTTGTGCAGAAACATGCAGAAAAGATATTGTTGGGTAATGGGATATCCATTACAAATTTTAATATATTGCCAAAAAAAGTATATGAGCATGGTGATTGTGATTAGATTATTTCACTCAACAAAACAAGTGTTGTGGAAAAAATTCTCGTTGTTTGTTCAGAATATCGTTTCATCCCATACGTGACTATCTGCCATCTTACACAGAGTAGTGATATTTACCCAATTGGAACCATTGCCGCAACTATCACATTGGCGAGAAAACTTGGCTCACAACACATTCTCCATATAAAGTATGGAGAGTCAGACAATGACAAGGCAATGGTAACTCCTTCCATATCCGGTTTTGTCCTTTACTTTCGCATGTGCATGTATCTCAGGTAAGTTACGCAAATATTGTGTTGTTCTATATTGTAGCTGCAATTTTTCGATACCTATTCAAATTTGTTTTCATCAATGGAGAAACAATTGAATAGAGGGAAGATTCCACTCATGCTATTCAAAAACATAACAAAGAAAAGGGATGTTAGAGAAAGGATCTTTTAGACAACCCAGACAATGTTTGTAACATATTTGTGAGAAGATATAGTACAGGATTTAAAGAAACTAGCTACCTCTACAACTGTTATGCGTATACATCCACAAAAAATATCCTCACTTTGCTTATACAAATATTCTTCACAAATTTTTTGCACCTTGTTTTATATTATTCTATTTTTTTTTTAATGCGGGGAGGGGCGCACTTGTGTATTATATTGTTAAATGTATTAATTCTTATGCTCAGGTTCCCAGGTTGAAAGTGTTTTAATTGCAGTGAATGCATACTCGACCCCTTTTGAACATGTATGTGCGAAATTCAACTCTCCTGCTTCTGCCTCCACGTTGATAAGTGATGATACGATTGATTGTCTATGATGCGATGAAAAATGTCCATATATATATGGAAATTGCCTCAGTTTTTCCATCTGAACCGTGGGCAACACAACCGTGCACTTTATGGTTAGGCAACCTCTGTTACAAAATGTGCTTCCTAAGTTGGCAGAATTGTCGTATGAAACATATGTACTATGTACAGAAAAAGGCAAACATTGTCTACATGCTGCGTGACTTTTGGATGCACAACAAAATTACCTTAAATGAGGACAATGCAATTTTTCATATCGAATGAAGAAGGGGAAAAAATAAAATATCAAACTTTGGAAGGAAACGAAAATACCTCGTCTATCTCTGTAATATTTCTTCAACATCCAGAGCAATGTTCATACGACTCGTCTATTTGGGATTGCATGTGCATAACATTGTTCTGTCCAATAAATGGGAAGCATGGAAGAAAACCCCATATATCGCATGGCCCCAGTTATTTTCTACTTAGTACATATACGAGATTTTAGAGAAAACGAATGCCACGATGTCTTTTCTTTGTATATCAAATTGTTTGATGCAAAGGTCGATGCATCTTGCTCTATGGAACCTTATGGGAACTTGTTTGCGGCCTGTTTGGAGTTTGATTGGTTCTTGGTTGTATTCTTCCTCTATCAATTAGTATATCACGGAACTCCGACTATTTTTTGGAGGACACAAAACAAATCTTCCTGGTATTTTATGTGGCATTGTGAGGCAAATGTAGTATGTGGCTTGTTTTAGCATTTTTACTTGATCAATGAACTTGGCAAAATTAATCTCTTGGAATAATTTGAAATCAACGAATGTATACTATGCGAAGTCCAATTGTGCTATCATATCAACAAGAGGCCCTTAAAATTCAAATTGGTCGTTCTTATGCTTGCGGTGATAGAATTTTAAAAAAACTTTGTTTTGTTTCCTTCACTTTTAAAAAAAAAATGATTTTACATCTTTTGATAGTTTTATGTGATTGAATTATACAATATCAATATTTACTATTAATAATTTAGTGCTTGAAAATAATGTTTTTAGATAATGTTAGATAGGATGACCATTCGTAAACAATCTCAATCTTGAGCCCGCCAGTCCCAGAGTCCGTCTATCAATTTCTATGTCGCAAAACAATGAGTATTGTTTGGATCAAATAGAACAATAGAAGTGAAAAGTTGACCCAGCCAGCCTGCAGGTCCTCTTTTCAATTTGTATATCCCGGAATTGTGGGTGCTATTTGTAGCACATGAAACAATAAAGGCCCAATTTTGAGCCCGCCAGCCCAAGACCCTACGATCCCAAAAATGGATAAGTATGGAATGCGGGATTAGTACATGCTCTATAAAATATCATGTCCACACTTTATAGTACACATTTAGTATGTATTACTCATTTTTTGGAAAATTCCTTGGTACAAAAGTTGGCAGATTCATGTCTTCAAATTTCACTTACATTTATATCACTATCCCAACCGATAGCTTCCTCTTTTCATATTGTACAAATTTTTTGGCTCGTTGTTTTCCGAATAGGCGAGTTACCGGATCAACGGGTTGAATATTGATAATTTGTGTAATTAACTTGTTCAATATCAATATTTAAAATTAATAATTTGTTATTTGAAAATCACGTTTTTTTTTTTAAATGTTAGATAGTTGATAGGAATGCCCATGCTTAAACAATGGAAATCTTGAACCCACCAGTCTTGGAGTCTGAATCCGTCTATAAATTTGTCTATCACAGAAGTCTGACTGCTACTTCGAAGACATAAATCAATAGAAGTGCAATGTTGACCCACAACCCGCAAGTCTGCTTGTCAATTTCTGTATCATGGAACTCTGGGTGTTGTTTGTAGGGCATTGAACAATAGAGGCCAAATTTTGAGCCCACTAGCCCGAGATCCCGTGATCCAAAAACTGGAAAGGTGTGGAAAATGGGATCTCTACATGCTCTATAAAGTCTCATTCCCATAGTTTATAGAAGTGCATATTTAGGATGTATTTCTCATCTCCTCTGAGTGATTTTTGGAAGACACAGAACAATAGAACTGCAATGTTGATCGAGCTAGTCTGCAAGTTCACCTGCCAATTTGTGTATAGCAGAGACAACCCACAATTCCGCTTGTCAATTTGTATATCGCAAAACTTTGGGTGGTGTTTGTAGGGCACATAACAATAGAGGCCCAATTTTGAGCCCACCAGCCTAGAAACCCGCGACCCAAAAAGTGGGTAGGTATGGAATGAGGACTCCATACATGCTCTATAAAATCTCATGTCCATAGTTTATAAAAGAACATATTTAGCATGTATTGTTTGTTTCCTCCTAGTGTTATTTGGAAGACATATAACAATGGAAATGAAATGTTGAGACATTCAGTGCGCAAGTTCGCCTATCAATTTGTATATCGCGGAACTTTGGGTGCTATCTGTAGGATTTACAACATTAGAGGACCAATTTCGAGCCCGCCAGACCGACAACACGCGATCCAAAAAGTTACCAAGTATGGAATGCGGTATATGTACATGCTCTAAAAAAATATCATTTCCATACTTTATATAAGAGTACATACTTAGTATCTATTACTCATTTTTCGAAAAACTTTTAGGTGTTGAACTTGGTGGATTCACGTCTTCAAATTTTAGTTACTTTTATATCACTAGCCTGACCAACTGCTTCATTGTTTAATATTGTAATAAACAAATATAGAGTGGCCAAACCCCAGTTGTGCTATCACATCAACATGAGGCCCTTAAAATTAACATAGCCTGCAAACCCGCTTGTCAATTTGTATATCGCAGAACTCTGGTTTCTATTTGTAGAGCATGGAACAACAGAGGCCAATTTATATATAGCATAACTCTGGGTTCTATTTCTACAATATAGAACAATAGAGGCCCAATTTTGAGCCCACCACCCCAAGAACCCACGATCCAAAAAGTGGCTAAGTATGGAATGCGGGATCAGTAAATGCTCTATAAAATCTCATGTCCGTACTTTCTAAAAGTATATATTATGTATTAATCAATTTTTTTGGAAAATTTATTGGTGCAAAAATTGGTGGATTCACGTCTTTAAGTTCCACTTACTTTTATATAACCAACCCGACTGACCGCCTCCCCATTTCATATTGTACAAACCTTTTTGTCTAATTCAATTGTAACATATCAATATTTAATATTGATAATTTATTATTGAAAATATTTTTTTACATAATGTCAAATATTTATAGGGATTACCATCCGTAAACAATCATAATCTAGAGGGTGCCATCCCTGGAGTCTATCTGTCAATTTGTATGTCACGAAACTTCGAGTGATGTTTGTATGACACAAAACAATATGAGTCCAATGTTGACCCAGCTAGCTTGCAGGTCCGCTTGTCAATTTGTATATCGCGAAGTTATGGGTACTATTTGCAGGCCACGAAACAATGGAGGCCCACTTTTGAGCATGCCAAGCCGAGAACCCACGATAAAAAAAGTGGCTAAGTATGGAATGTGGGACCAGTTACCGTATAGGTGGCTTAAATATTGTGTTTCCATTGTTTTGCTGCCTGCAAACAACACCCTCACTTGACCCACAAATTATCAAACAAATTGAAAACAATACGAGTGAAATTTTAACCCAACTAGCCTGCAGGTCCACTTGTCAATTTGTATATCACAAAGTTTTGGGTGCTATTTGTAGGCCACGGAACAATGGAGGCCCACTTTTGAGCCTGCCACACTGAGAAACCATGATAAAAAAAGTGGCTAAGTATCGAATGTGGGACAAGTTACCAGATAGGTGGCTTCAATATTGTGTTTTCATTGTTCTTTTTCCTGCAAACAACACCCTGACTTCCTTGACCCACAAATTAGCAAAAAAATTGAAATAAAAGAATATGTACGATGTGAAGTGTAATGGAACAATCATATGCATGAGAGGACATTAAAATTCAAATTCATCGTTGTTATACTTGCGGTGAAGCTAACAATACATAAAATGTACTTAAACATCCAAAACATGCAATGTTGACCCAACTAGCCTGCAGGTCCGCTTGTCAATTTATATATAGTGGAGTTTTGGGTGCTATTTATAGGCCATGGAACAATGGAGGCCCACTTTTGAGCCCACCAGGATGAGAACCCGTGATAAAAAAAGTGGCTAAGTATGGAATGTGGGACGATTTACTAGATATGTGGCTTCAATATTGTGTTTCCATTGTTCTGTCACCTGCAAACAACACCCTCACTTGGCCCACAAATTAACAAAAAAATTAAAAAAAATAAGAGTGCAATGTTGACCCAGCTAGCCCGCAACTCCGCTTGTCAATTTTTATATCGTGGAGTTCTGGGTGCCATTTGTAGGCCATGGAACAATGGAAGACCAATTTTGAGCCCGCCAGGCCGAGAACCCGCGATCAAAAAAGTGGCTAAGTATGGAATGTGGGACGAGTTACTGGATAGGCGCCTTCAATATTGTGCTTCCATTGTTCCACTGCCTGCAAACAACACCCTGACTTCCTTGACCCACAAATTAGAAAACAAATTTAAATAAAAGAATATATACTATGTGAAGTGTAAAGGAACAATCATATGCACGAGAGGACAATAAAATTCAAATTCGTCGGTGTTATACTTGTGATGAAACTAGTAGTACATAAACTTTACTTAAACATCGAAAAAATGATTGCCTTGCAACTTTTCGATGCTTCTCTTATACAAATAGTTCCTGGAAACTATAAACATCACTCGTTGCACCTATTCCTTCATTGAAGAACCTGTTAACACGTTTAATGGACTCCATATTTACTGTTAATACCAATTCTCGGTTCCGAAAATTCCCATCCACTTTCTCTTTTCTCTCTACCTTCCATTTCTTTACTTACTCATTTTTTGGAAAATGTCTAGGTGCAGGATTATGTGCCCTAGGTATATCTTCTACCCTTTTTTTTTACTCGTCCGACCGCTTTCCATAGTTGGGAATTTCTTGGAATCTGTTTCGCAAGTTCATGGGTGCACAAAACGTACATGCTATTAGCACTACCTTCGTACTTGTTTCCAGATATGGAATAATTAAGCTTTAATGCTAGTAGTTCATCCAGAAGGAACCCTTAAGATTGTCATTAATGTACAGAAGGGTGGAGAAGATTTGTCATTGCTACAAATTAAACCAACATTTGTGGAGAAGTGTGTTATCCTTTCCAAGTGTTCATTTCAAGCATGAGGAGATCTATTTTTGTGCACCGATAGGTTGGCGCCTTTAAGAAATCTCTAATTCTTCATCTCTCTTCGTTGTCACCATGACCTTCACACTTTTTTCTAAATATGAAATTAGTGAGATTTAATGGTAACAACTCATTCCACACGAACTTTGGAAATATTCATTGATTAGTGAAAGGCTCGAGGAGATATTTCATCGATACGCATCAAACCATAATTTACGGAGGGTTATATTATCCCTCCCCAATTTTCATTTGAAACATCGTCTGGAGTAAACAAAAATTCTCGTTAACTTGTGGTAGTAGTTCTATCTAGATACAGTAAACACATTTGGGCATAATGGGAAGAGGTTCCACTATTCCAAGGCATATTCTTACTACTCATATGCCTCCCCCTAGGAGAAAAAAAGGATATGCTCCTTAGGTACACCGAGAGATATATTTCAGGATAAACAATTCCAAGGCAACCCTTCTTTCTCTGAGAACCTTCCCAGTTGCATTGATGGCTGGCACAGAGGTTGATGTCATGGATTCCAAGATGGAAGAAGATGATCTTATGGGCACTGACATGAAAATGGATGATGGAAAAGAATAATTTGTTCCCACTCCTGTGTCCAAATTGAAATCACCCATAATGTGTGGAACTTCCCATCTCAATGATGGCGGTCCTAAAAACACCAAAAGGAGTTTCAGAAAAGAAACCGATGTTGAACACAATTTCCACTTTGTAGCTCGAAATTAGGAATTCTAGAGGTCCAAATTAGTTTGTTCTAGGTTAAAATGTTTCCCTATAAAGAAATTATATGTTGATGATCCCAGAGATATATTTCAAGTGAAAAAATTATTCACTTGCGGGACTACTATCCTATTCACTAGATATAAAATTAACATCTTCAGGAATCAAGTCCATAAATCTCACTACTGCAAGGCATATTTCTACTATACATCTCCTTCCACCCAGAATGGACTAATTTGGGCCTCTGGAATTGCATGTGCAATTTGTTTCCCATAAGTTTTTTCCACTGTGAAGAGGCCATTTCTAGTTGTGTCCTAACTTTCAGTTAAGGGATATTCCATTTTCCCTGCAACATTTTTCATATTATTCATCAGGAGAAGCTTTTGAAAACTATACATTTTACCACAGGATGATTCATCGAGGAGAAAACTTCAAGGATCCTGCATACTACAGATCCCATGCCTGTGTTTGTGCCAGATACATTAAATTTTTTGGCCCAAAGAACTCGGTCGAATTTCTATGGATAGATGTATAATACTGAGTGTTTTTATTTATTTTTTTAAATGGATTTTCTATTAAAAAAAAAAATTCCTTGGAGTCTTTGTTGCCGCTTATTTTCTGGATTTAACGCTTGTTCTCATCAGCATGGTTTGATGGTCTTGTAGTTCTTCGATATTGTGTTTACTTAGGTTATTTTTTCTAATATGGAACGTGTAACAATTATATGGCAATGTACTGTGTCAATCCACCAAGATTTTATTCAAACAAAAAATGTATTACACATAGTTTCAAACCAACGTTCAATTCTATTCGCAATGCAGATACAACATAGAAATACCAATGTACAATGTTGCAACAAAATCATCATTCTTGTTTCCAAACATGCAATTATTAAGTTTAATGCTAACAACCTGTAATGCAAGAAATTTAATGCTTAAGTTGATATGTTACAGTCATGGAAGAATGTGCGAAGAATGCACTTAACCCACAAGCTCTAGTAAAATCTAATAATCAAAAAAGCATTTGTTGGAAATTAGTAAAAAATGAAGTTTCATACTTAAGTTAATAAGTTAGAGTCATGGAAGAATGTCTCAAGAACATATTTACATGCAAAGGTTGCAATAAAATCTAATCTTCAACAAATCATTTGCTGGAAATTAGTAGAACATGATGGTTTTTGCAACAATGATGGTTACCCTCCACCTTTCTATTTTCCCACTCTTTTATCCCCTGTAGTTTCTCTTCCTGGTTACTTAATATTTTTTTTTACGAAAATGCCTTGCTACATGGATTAGAAGATTCACCCGTTTCCATCGAACGCTTCCCCTTTCTCTAAATTTTTCCTCTATTGTTCTATGTCCTGCAAGTAGAACCCACAGTTCTGCGATATACAAATTAACAGGAAGACTTCCATGCTGGTTGGCTCAACATTACAATTATATTTCTCCGTGACCTCCAAACAACATTCGAAGCTTCGCAATATACAAATTGGCACACGGGCTCCAGGGATGGTGGTATCAATATTACCATTGTTTACGGATGGAAAATTGTTGAAACCGTCCATACCACATTTGCGTCACAGAAGCTATATTAAAGCACAAAGCATTTCCTTTATAGTTCTATGTCCTGCAAACAAAACCTAGAGTTCCGCACTATACAAATTGATAGTAGGACTTGCGGGTTGGTTGGCTGAAAAAAATGACTTAGAGTTCTGCGATATATAAGTTGATAGATGAAGCATACAACCAAGAACCATGTAAACTGGCACATCATATTCCTAGTTGTTGTTTTCTGTGCCTGCCACCTTCACACTTCTTTCCAAGTATATATATTGGTAGGAAAATCATATATCTGTTATAGATGTGAATATATTGTCCCTTCTTTTCTGTCTTCTATAATTAGCCAAATATACGTTTCTCTTTTCCTTGAACTTTATCTTTTTCATCACTTATTTGGTTTTTTTTTAAATATATGATTTCACGTGTGGGCGTGCTTGCAGGTTCGCGCTTACACTTGTGCTCTTATATTGTGACACCTACTGACTGCTTCCCCATTACATGCCAAGAAACTTCTATGACCACAGATTCTTGGTAGGCGGGCTCTAGATTGGACTTATATTGTTCCATGACCTACGAACTGTAACATCCCGCTCTGGCGCACTTACCTAACTTATTCTTTGAGGACACTTGCTCGCAAGTGATCTGGATTTATATGATAAAACTTTTCTTTCATTATGATGCATTGAGTTATATGACA
>ML781033.1:343688-373566 GCA_009831015.1 Picea engelmannii | reverse complement strand
ATGTAGACACCTCCATGTTCATCAGAACAGTCGCCAGCCCTGAGACCTTAAATGGTTAAAGACGATGGGAAACCGGGCTTGAGCGTTGATTATGTGTCTTGGAGGTCCTAACCTTGCAGGGTAGGATGGGCGGGTAATTAGTCATAATTAGCAGTCAGTTTTACTTGTCGTTAATGTTGCGTTGTGCACCTTTGCCTATGGTCTTAGTTGTTTGCGATTTCTCGTCGTATGCTTTTGTCTACTTGCAATGAACACCGTGGTTACGCCTTGTTGAATGTCAAGGGGAGACATAGAGTCAAGTGTGTTTTTATGTCTACACGCGTGCACACACCGCACCCACAAAAAGAAAAAAAAAAAAAAATTGCACCTATCACTAGAATGGTTGTCGTAACGAGGCGGTTCGTTACACGAACAGTACTACCACTTCCACCATATACAAATTTACAACTGCACTCAGATCATCCCCTCTTCCATATTACGGTATACCTATCATGGCCTCTTCCGTGGTATACGTTTTTCACTGAAAACTTCTGACAAATAAAATTTAACCGTCAGTTCCTCATGTCTTCTATGTAACTATTGTGACCCCATTTTTGAAGCCCATCTCTCTGCTTTCCATACTTTGCTATTTATTTGAAATTCTTCCACACATCATCGGTTTTGTGGGTTCAAGAAATACTCAGTTCCTAATCATTGTTCCTTGTTCTCGCGTCCTTTTGTGATTATAAATTAAAAATTATATATAAAGTCTTATTTATAGGCATGCAATTAGCAATCTTTGATTTCAAACATCGCAGAATGTCATTTGCATGTCGTCGAGTTGGTCCCTTCACCAAAACTTCAATCCTCACTTCCAAGAACAAGTATGCTCAACCGTTTCCCTATTCCATACTTAGCCACTTTCTTAGAATTCCGCAAATATGCAATCTGGCCGATGAACTACCCCAACATGCTCTCTTTCGTTTTACATGTTTTGTAGTCAAAATTTCTGATGCATTAAATTTTATCGTGCAACACTCGCCTTTCCTGAGCATGACCCTAACCCTTTTTTTGAATCCCGTCCTACCACTTTTTAGACTTTTCCATTATTTCCTTGCTCTCTGCCCTATCCATGACCTTCGCACTTGTCTATAATAAAAGAAAAAAAATTGTTTTTGATATATATACACATATTGTTTCTAAATATGCAATTACGGACATTTATTTCTAACAACTCATCATGCAGGATCCATATAGATTTTGATTGATGGGCAAAAGGATCAACAATATCTCCTATTAATGCCCATTAAACCAAGATTTGTGAGGGTTTTATTATCCGTTCTGAGTTTTGATTTCAAAATCATGAAATTTTGTTCACACGTCGCCGCCTTCGCACGTTCACAAAACCTCCAATCCTTAATTTCTCTTCGTCCTACCCGCCACATTCACATTTCTAAATATGAAATAAGTAAGGTTTAATTATAACAATTCAGCATGCACCACCCATACATATTGTCATTAATCAGTGAAAGGCTCCAAGAGCTTTCCCATTCATAACCATTTAACCAAGATTTAGCGGAGAGTTACATTATCATCTCTAAGTGTTCATTTCAACCGCCCTCTGGAGAAAACCAACGTTCTCATAAACCTATGGCATCATATCAACAACAATTTTGTGGAGATATAGTGAACATCTTCGAGCACCAGGACCAGCACTTCCAGTGTTCCAAGGCATATTCTTATTACTCAGCCTCTACTGCAGCGAACCAAGTAATTTGGACCTCTAGGATTGCTCATGTAGGCCGTGTCCCTGGGGTTTTTGACTGTAAGGACCTGGTCTATTGGTGTGCTAATAAATTTATTTGAGATAAAATAATTATTCCAATGCGGGACAACTCTTTTGTTTCTTTGTCACCTCATGTATTCCACTAGATGTTAAGATTGTCAAAGCCAACATTGACCTTCAAAGGAGAATATTGCAAATAGTTCCTAGAAAAGAATAATAATGGGTTGGACCTCTTTCCCCATTTATTGGAAGACTTGATTCTAGTTCCTAAAGATATCACAAGCTTGCTTCTTACTTAGAATTAGTAAGATATCAATAAGCTTGCTTCTTATTTCTTAGTAAGATATGACAAGCTTGCTTCTTATTTCTTGTCCATGATCCCCAACTCTTCTTGTACTACGTGCTAGGATCATAATGGATAGGCTGAAAAAATTTCTTTCTAGGATCCTGCATCCATTGGTCAGTCAAAAAATTATTTCTATGCATAGGTATAACATATTTTTAACTATTCCTATTAGACCTATTCATATCAAACTTTCTTTTATCTAACAATGCTCTAGTTTTTAGGCTAGGACAAAATCTATCAAGCATACCTAAATTCATGCTTCAGAAACAAAAATAAAAATAAAATATTCCACTTATCTTACCTATATAGAGCAAAAAGTTTTCAGATTTAAAAAACTATTCTTACCTTTACTAGAGGCTAGAGCTTACAGATATCACCTCTTTTCTGCGGAAATTTCTACTTTTACCTTTCTTAGAGAATAAAGTGTTTAGATCTCACTTCTTTTCTTCAATATCAACCTCTTTTCTTGCAGATATGACCTCTTTCCTTCAGATCTGACCTTTCTTTTTCGGCACAAAGCTTCGGAGGTCAAGTAGAATACTGCGCACTAGGGAAACAGATCTACACACAGAGCTTATTTCTCACAAAGCTTTTTCTTCTTTAGTTCCCAGCAATCACAGTTCCAGGTCCCTGCAATGGAACCATTTTTTGGCACAGGGGTAGACCCAGGGTTCAACGCTCAAGAGCACACCAACAAAACCCTAACTACTGGCCCTTTCGACAACACCTACAAAGAAGATGAAGTCTCACCCGAGGTAGAGGTAGGGGTGGTTATAGGATTCAGATGCCTGCAACCTTAGCTAGGACACCAATCTGTGATTATATCTTGTACATGGCACTTAGCATAGATCATTCATCAATATTTAACACTTATGGTACTTCGCAGATAGTACAGAGCACCGTAGTGAATACTTAGAATAAAGATGATTTAGTACTTAGCCATAGAAATATAGATTATATTTAATAGATCAATCACTCAATATCTTATATATCAGATCTAACATTCATACATATATCATAAGCACAGAGCATAACTAGATCTATTTAATCACAACAAGCACTTAGCCAAGAAGGAGATAATCACATTAGGTCGAAGCACATAGCACAATACCCAAAGTTATTGTGGTTCACCCCCACCCTAGGTCTATGTCCACAAATGCTTCTTCTTTATATTATCTCGGTCAAGCGGTTACATCACATAGCTTCAGTGACCCTCACTTCGCACAGGACATAAGATCTGCACAACTCACTAGATCCTTCTTCCTTGCACTTCAGAACAAAAATACAACAAATTGCACTTAGCTTTTCAATATCCTTACAATCATGCACAGAGAACTTGCAATATACATCTAATCACACTGATCCAGCTACTAGCACTAAGCCTTTAGCTATACATCACATAGATGTACTACTATCCTCTACTTACATTTCCTAAGTATCTATTTATATATTACAGAATGTTCCTAAGCGTGGGTAAACCCACCAACCAACATCCATTTCCCTTTACATCAACCCCAAACCCTAAAAGGGATCCAAAAATAGGTCTTGGTTCACTAATTTCTGCTTCGTGTTGTGCTGCATATTTGGCAAGTTGTCACAGTCCCAAAAATGGTCAAATATGACCAAGTATTCTTCAAAAATTGGTCAAGGGCCAACAAGATGCCATCCAACATAGTTGACGATGATGAATCCTTCGTGTTCCAGAGCGTTGTTTTTGACAACCAGTCCAAGAAATTGATAATTGAAAAAAAAGATGTAAAAAATAAGAAAGGAAAATCTCGTTTAGAGGTTGACCTTGCCAACATGTGGCCTTCCCAAATCTATCAACTTCACAACGTGAGTGGAGATGCACTTAATGATTCCATTGGAGGCATCGAGGCCAAGAATGCCAGACTGAAGGACTAGGTCAGGGAATTGGAAGAGGCTTTGATTCCTATGTCGTTGCTTGTCAATCCTTTGGCAATAGCCATGCCTACCACCCCTGTAGACAACTTAAAAGCAACTTCCATCCTCCTTGCATCCTGTAGAGGATATGTGGAGAATAATATGAAGAAAAATTGTGTAGTGGAGTCAAATAAAATCAAGAAGATGAAACACACAAAATCATGGTTGGTACAATTAGCAACGAGAACAAAAAGGAAAGTGGTTGATTTTATTCCTGATTTTGAATTCAGTTTAGATGGTAAAAACATAAAAACAAATCTAAATATTTTTCCACTAGGATCTTATGATGTGATTATCGGAATAGATTGGTTGGAAAAGCACAAAGAAGTTCTGGATTGTTATACAAAGACACTTAATTATAAAGATGATTATGATACTACTAGAATAGCCCAAGGTATACCAAAACTAGTATCAGTTAGAAAAGTCATAGCAATGCAATTCAAGAAATGCATGAGAAAGGGGTGTCAAGTTTACACCATCCAAATAACGAATCTGTTAGGAAAAGAAGATAAGCCCAACTTAGAAGACTTTGTTGTCCTATGTGAATTCATAGATGTGTTTGTTGACGAGATACTAGAATTACGTCCTAGAAGAGAAATAGACTTCTCCATAGACCTACTACCTAGATCAACCCCTATATCGAAAGCACCTTACTGAATGCATTTACCTAAATTGAGTGAATTAAAAATACAAATGTAGGAATTGTTGGACAAAGAGTATATCAGACCAAGTGTTTCACCATGGGGAGCACCGGTACTCTTTGTGAAAAAAAAAAGAAGGTACTCTAATACTATGTATCGATTATAGACAATTGAACAAAATGACTATTAAGAACAAATACCCCTTACCTAGGGTAAATGATCTGTTTGATCAAGTAGGTGGGCCCAAGATATTTTCAAAGTTGGATTTACGATCTAGTTATCGTCAAGTTAGAATAAAATATGAGGACATAAACAAAACAACTTTTTGAAGAATATATGGACACTACAAATTCGTAGTCATACCTTTCAGACTCACTAATGCACCAGCCACATTTATGTGTCTAGTGAATAGTATATTCAGTCAATACTTAGACAAGTTCGGATTGGTATTTATCGACGATATTATGGTTTACTCTAAAACATAAGAAGAACATAGAGAACACTTAAGAATAGTTCTGCAAACTTTTAGGAAGCACAAACTAGATGCTAAATTCAATAAGTGTGATTTTTATCAAAAGAAGATACAATAACTAGGACATAACAATAACTAGGACATGTAATTTTGGTAGAAGGCATTGCAGTTGACCCTGAGAAAATAAGATTCATCATGGAATGGTCGATACCTAAGGATGTAGAGCATTTACAGTCATTCATGGGAATCAATGGATATTACCGTAGATTTATAGAAGGGTTTTCCAAAATAGCTTACCCTATCACATCATTACAAAAGAAAGAGACCAAGTTCAATTGGTCACATAAGTGTCAATATAGTTTTAGCAATTTGAAGGAGTTATTGAAAACCGCACCCATCTTGAAGGTAGAATACCCTGATAAATACTTTACCGTTTGTGTTGATGTGATTAAAGAAGGACTAGGTGGTTTCCTAACTCAAGAAGGACAGATGATTTATTATGAGTCCCTGAAATTAAAAGAACATGAGAGAAACTACGCCACTCATGACTTACAATTGGCAGTAGTAATAAATTCCTTAAAAATATGGCCACACTACATAATGGGTAAAAAGTTTCTATTATTGACAGATAATAGCTTGGTGAAATATATGTTTAGCCAGCCAGATCTTAATGAAAGCCAAGCCAGGTGGCTAGCCTTCTTGAGAAAATTCAACTTTGAGCTAAGACATATCAAGGGTAAGGAAAATAAGTTAGCAGACGCGCTAAGCATAAGAGTCCACGGGTTATTTGAAATAAACATCAGCAGGGTAGAAAGTGATGTAGAACAAAGAATAAGGACAATAGGTGTTAATGACGAAAATTACACCAAGACAGTGGCAGAATTACAAAACACTACAACAAACTCAGATAAACCAGATTTGAGTATCGATAAAAGTGGTCTACTATGATTTAAAAAGAGACTGCACATACTCGATTTCGTAGAATTAAAGATAACATTTTTCTATGAAGTGCATAAGAAACCATATTCTGGTCATACAGGATACTAGAAAACGATAATAACACTTAGGAGATTATTTTATTAGCCTAATATGAAGGGAGAAACAGTATAATACTTGGCTAGGTGCCAAGATTTTCAGCAAGTAAAGGCCGAACACCAACATCTAGTCGGCCTATTACAACCATTACTAGTTCCAGAATGGAAATGGGAGACCATCTCGCTAGACTTTATTACAGGTTTTCCAAAAAATCAGAAACAAAATGATTCTATTATGGTCGTAATCGACAAAATTAGTAAGTCTACACATTTTATTCCTGTAAAGTCTACTTTTAAAGCTATAAATATTGCTGAAATATTTATGAAAGAAATTTTTAGACTGCATGGTATTCCTAAAATGGTGATTTCAGATAGAGACATAAAATTCAGATCTTCTTTTTGGAAAGAATTTTTTGTAGGAAAAAATACTAATTTGAATTTAAGTACCAATTATCATTCACAAATGGATGGACAGATTGAAAGAAGAAACCAAATAGTAGAGGATATGCTCTGCATGTACGTAAGAACAAAACCGAGCAAATGGGAAGACTACCTACACTTGGTAGAATTTGCATTTAACAATGGGTACCAAACTTTGGCTCAGTTAAGCCCCTTCGAGGTACTGTATGACAGGAAGTGTACAACTCCAATTAGTTGAGATAACTCAGTTGACTAACTCATGGCTGGAAATGGATAATATGGTAACAAAGGTACAACATAACTTAAAAGAGGCACATGACAAACATAAAATTTACGCAGACCAGAAGAGAAGACACTTGGAGATTCAAGTGGGATATCATGTTTACTTACAAGTCAGAGCCCGAAAGACTTCACTAAAACTCGGTAACTATGCCAAATTGGCACCCAGGTTTTCTGGGCCCTTTGAGATATTAGCTTGAATTACACACATAGCATACCAGCTTGCACTTCCAGCTAATCTAAAAATTCATAACGTATTTCATGTTTTTTTATTGAAAAAGTATGTTCATGACCCTACTCACATGATTGATTGGAACTTGGTGTAGGTGGAACCAAAAGGCGACTTCGAAGCAGAACCGCTGCACATTCTAGACGAGAGTGAAATAACACTTCGGAACAAAGTCGTCGCTCAGGTAAATGTGCAATGGAAGAACTTTAGTCCTAAGCAGGCCACTTGGGAGTTGAAGGGAGATTTGCAGAAATCTTGTCCAATCCTATTCCAAGAAAGGAATGAACACTGAGGACAATGTCTTATTTGAAGGGGGGAAGCATGTGACATCCCCAAATAAATTAGTTTTGAAATCCAAAAGTTTTTAGAAAATTATTCTGTTTTGGTAAATTCAAATTTGGAAAATTTTTGCCATTTATGGAAATTTCAAATTTCGAATTTAATAAATTGTAATCAATTATTATGACTATTGGGTAGACACTTGATTTGACCCAACTAGCTATTTGACTATGACAATTGTATGTAAACAAAATATTATTTTAATTATTGCAGGAGGACAAATGGAAAAGCCATGTTAAATTCAACTGACCATGACTCCATGAGTGAGGAACATGTTCAAACTAATGATGGGGTGATTTTTACAAGTGGAAAATCAGGGATTTGGCCATTGGCGGCCCTTGAAAATCAAGGATTTAGAAAGCTGCGAAAATTCCCAAGGGAGGGAAATAGACCTAAGAAGAAATATTGTTTTGATAAATAGCTTATGTGAGGAGGTAGGACAATGTATACTATGCTGGAAGGAATAATTACTATGTACTTGTTGCTATGAACACTAATCATTAAGTGTGAGGCAAGGAGAAGGCCTACAGAGAGAGAAAGACATTCTTGAAGGGGAGATTCCAAGTTTTCCCTCATGGATTCATGGTCAGGCTAGGGGGTGAATCAGGGAAAGTAATTTGGCTACCTTGTTCTACGGTTGGGAAGAACATGGTTGTTCTCTTTGTCTTCTCACGAACTAGTTCAAATATGTAATCTTTTCCTTCTTTGTCTAAATGATCGTATATCTGATGTAATGTATTTACTGTATCTAAATTGAATTATTTATATCTATGTGAAGTGAATTAGTTACATATGTAGCACAATCATTAAAGTTAGTATGGACACAATAAACTGAGTGAAAACTATTCGATTATACGAATGTGTGAAGTTGAATTTCCGATAGAATAGTTTATAACTCAATTCCTGAAATCAATTCCTGAGCAGCTCTTTGTGACTGGATTAGAGTACATTCAAAAGTTTTAGAAATTATTTTATTTTCTTTTTGGACTATCGAATGGATTGGTGTGATTAAATTCTGGAAGTAACCATTTTCTGTGATTGGATTTCTGTTATAACATAGGTATTTCCTATACATCAAAATTTCTGGTATAAAACATCTAGACATGAACAGATCGAAAACTAGTCTATGTGTATATATGGAGTAAGTATTTTTTTGCGATTACAAACTCAGAGTCATAAATTTAATCGAGACACTATATACCACTTAATGTGTATTTAAGCCTTTACAAACCATTACTTTTCCACAATATATCGATATCACATATAGACAAGTATATGTCTAATTACTATAGGCAGACATTATAATGAAATCCAAAACCTAATGTCTACATAATAAAATATGTATATGTTGATAGGGATCCTGAATTTTTGACAGACATGCAACCACAACTATAAATCAAATGCATAGGATTTGGAATAGTGTAGTTAAAGAAACAACCAATGTACTTCATTCACCATAAATCAAATACAGTAGAACAAAAGATAGCAGTAACTCCATTATTAAACTATGGGAAACCTTTTTATTTCTATAACGGAATAAGCCAATGGCACAATACAGAGTCGAGTTGCATAAATAACAAGTACAGTGTTCTAATCAAAGGACATAATCACTTTGACATAGATTATCATTCTAAGTAATCTCAGTCAGGATTACTTTTCAATAATTAAAGAAAAAAAAAGTGTATTACATAGTTGAAGAGATCTAAATAGAAATACAGACTCAATACTTATACAAGAACTGGCGTTATGCCATTAGTGGAAAAACTACTCCAAAGGTTTACTCCAACAAACATTACAACAGAAAAAGAACTAATTATAACAGAGCTAGTTGAATCACGATCTCCTTGGATGACGCTAAAATCTGTAGAGTTAGCCTAATATGTGAGAGGTTCGGAACCCAAATACCTTTTGTGCAGGAGGTAGTGGCATGTATCCAAGACTTGCATAGACGGAGACCCTGCAAGAAAACAAATCCTGTAATCATTAGTCATTATTCGAGGAATAGTTAACAAAAAAAAAGTAGTTGCAATAAGACGATAAAAGTTAAACCAGGGATTTTCTTTCCAGAAAGAAACTTATCTTTTGATGCATGGGCTTGAATCCTTTCCCCTCACCCGTTGTCTAATTTGATGTTTGGGGTGAGGGAGGAGGGCATAGTACAATATCTGATGGGACCTTGCAACAACAAGGCCCATCATTAGTGACGATAACAAGGTTTATAATTTCCCTCTCACAGATAATTAATCAATAGAGAAACCCTTAACTTGTAAACTGTACAAACTTGCCACAAGAGAAATACGAAGCAATAACACAGAATTTTCATACAAAATATAGACATGATTAAAGATTTAAGTTTAAATCAGTCCTAAACCAAAATGAATGAATATTATCAATAGTAAGAGCAGATTCATCGTGCTATGGTATTCAAATGAAGGAAATGAATCATCGACCATCAAGGTGACAAGGTTTCGTTACACACATGAAATGACTATATGTTGTAGGACTCCCGGTAAAATATTCAAGGTATCACGAAGACGAAAACTAGTCGAGGGTCTGGTAAACCTACAGATTGATGACTCCATCATCACAGGGGATATAGATAAAAGAAATGTATCATACTACCCTACCAAACAAAAAGAGTCTCCATATCTCCATGAGGTTCTTTAAGGAAGAATGAAAATAGGAATAACTAATATCAGACGAGGTATGTACATGCCATAGGGATTTTCATAGGGAGACCTTTTGTAAGACCTTTAACCTCCCTCTATTTAAACAAGATATTATTACTTCTTTAAATGGTGGCGTATTCTATCAAGCAAACCGAACTCCGAAAGACTCCAGTAACTACTATAGAGGGTTCCCAAATGACTAACCAAAGGACACATTTCCCGCAAGGAAGAACACAACAGGGATGGAAAGGACACAACAATAACTGACAGAACAACAAAACACTTAATGTTATTTCTGAAGATTACATCTCCTTATTTTTAAGGAAGAACTTACCAGGGTTTCAGACCGTGTTGTTAGTTACACCATGGAGCGACCTTCATCACTTATAGACTTCTCCTCTGAAATTGTGGTATGCATAACCTCTTCGTAAAAACTCAGAAATTCTAAGACATTGAACCTCCTCCAACCTTAAGCTACACATTGAGATATCATAGTAAATGCAGGGAGTGTGGGGGATTTTTAGCCATGTGAGAGTGGAAAAGTGAATGTGACACTTTGGGTATGGAGCCCAGTAAATACAGAGGAATTTATAGGATGACCATTAATGAATTTACAAATATTTAACTAATACGACCCTAAATGATCTCTTACACTTAAAGAATGTCACAATTTGACACCATCATAACTCATGGTTAAAACCTTTCTCCCCTCTATGTTAGTCTGAGACATCAGTTAGATCCTAGTTGTAAATATTTCATTGGCATTTGTATCTAGTACTTTCATTACACTTCAACCACTGATTTTAAGAGCCACAAAATAAACAAGACTTGGCAGTTATGTTAGTTTCATAGTGTAAGAGTAAATCCCAACCCTATGTCTATTATGGATAAGAAATAGTTAAAGTTTTCCTACGATAACATCAACAAGTGAGCGTGTGCACGAAATTGGAGCCTTGTGTTAATTAAAATGAGTTGCACTTGTATTGTAAGACTACCCTTATGTACATAGCCTATATGAATATGGGTAAATATTAAAGGCAGAAGGGGTTTTCCAAAATCCTGGGGACTTTTCCTTATAATCTTTCTACTCATGACATAAATAGGGGATCTTGTGGTAAGTAGAAATCTAGGAGTTTGTAACAAGGTTTTTTTTTATAATAGAATTTTAAAGAAAAGTCTTATTACAAAGTTTCATAACCAAGTCGACAACAAAGTTGCATAACTAGGACCCCTTTTCCTACAAAGAAACTATATAAACAATTTTTTTTGTTGTTGTAAATATGAGGTTCATTACAAAAAAACAAGAACAACCGACAAAACATCAAGGAAGAAGCACTCACCGAGCCAGTAAACAATGCATCTATATTCAACGAAGAGGAAGTTTCATTTTAAGGCTAGAAGAACGATGAAACATACAATGCCTATTCAACTGGTGGTGGACAACAATATTGTCCAAAATCACTGCAACATTGTATGGAAAATTTCGAGGAAAAATGTACTACGAGAAGTGTATTTAGATAAACATTTAAGTCTATCAGGATGTATAAGGGCCTCGCGGTATGTAAACATTTAAGTTGTCAGGCCTGTTGGAGGACCTCATGATATATAAACATTTAAGTCATCGAGCCTTTTCAATCACATCAAAAAAGTGTTATTACATTCGACATGGACTAATAATAGTAACACAATTAAGAAAATAAATCTCAATACTCTCGAATTATTGATCACTATAAAGCTTGGACATACAAATAATAAAAAAACCATTGCACATGATCTAAGACAATGCCACTAGAAAATGCTAAGACAAACATTCGAACTAATGCTAGCGTTAATCCACCTTTGAGAAATGCATAAGAAAATATATGATTCAAAAAGACCATACACGATCAAATACTTTGGATATGCCAACATATATAACATTGGGAATAGTGAATCCAACAATAATACCTTGAATCTGTTGTCGAATTAGATCATGACATATATGGTACTTTTTATTACTAAAAAATCGATGTTTTTAGTTCCCTAGTTCCAACAATAGATAATATGTAAATGTTTGTGGTCAAAGGGAAAACTAATATGAGGTCAAGGAATTATCGATCGATATAGTCCGTTTATGCCTACAATAGTCCCTCTATGCTAATTGATTCTAATATATCATGGAATGATGTTAATTTCAAACATCATGGTTATATTGTGGAAGTCACTATATTGTTTGTAGGTCATTGAACAATAGAAGTTCAATTTAGCGCCCGCCTACCGGGAATCCATGGTCAGAGAAGTGAATTGGTATGGAATGGGGACACGGTTGGTCGATGTCATGATATAAGAGCATGAGTGAAAACGTGAACCCGTAAGTCTGCCTACCCGCAGAGCCAGACATTTTCAAAAAAATGAATAAGTGACGAGAAAGATAAAGTTCAGGGAAAAGAGAAACGTATATTTGGCCAAGCATAGAAGATAGAAAATAAGGGCTAATATATTCACATGTGTAATAGATATCCCATTTCCTACCAAGATATATAATCTGAAAGAAGTGCGAAGGTGGCGAGCACAAAAACCAATGACTAAGGAATATGATCCACGGGTTTACCTGGTTCTTGGTTGTATGCCTCATCTATCAATTTGTATATCGCGTAACTCCAAGTGTTGTTTATAGGAAACAGAACAATAGAATTTCATTCTTTCTGATAAACGAGTAATACATACTAAATATGTACTTTTATAAAGTATGGACATGAGATTTTATAAAGCATGTATGAATCCCTCATTCCATACTTAGCCACTTTTTTGGATCGCGGGTTCTCGGGCTAGCTGGGTGAAAATTGATCCTTTATTGTTATGTGTCCTACAAATAGCACCCAGAGTTCTACGATATACAAATTGATAGGAGGACATGCTGTCTGGTTGGCTCAACATTGCACTTCTATTGCTCCATGTCATCCAAGCAACACTTGAAGTTCTACGATATACAAATTGAAAAACAGACTCCAGGACTTACAGGCTCAAGATTGTGATTGTTTATGGATGGACAACCCGATAAACTATCTAACATTATCTAAAAACATTATTTTCAAATACTAAATTATTAATATTAAATATTGATATTTGTACGGATCCCGCATTCCATACATAGCCACCTTTTGGATCGTTGGTTCTTGGGCTAGCGAGCTCAAAATTGGACCTCTAATTCTCTGTGTCCTGCAAATAGCACCTAAAGTTACACAATATACAAATTGACAGACAGACTTGTGGATTGGCGAGATCAATATTGCACATCTATTGTTATGTGTTCTCCAAACAACACTCGAAGTTCCGCGATATACAAATTGACAAACGAACTCTAGGGCTGGCGGATCAAGGTTGTGATTATTAATGGATGGTGATCCCTATCAGCTATAAAAAAATATCTAATTTTTTTTTTTCAATACTAAATCATTCATATTAAATATTGATATTGTACAATTTATTTACATAAAATTACTGAAGCATTTTAAATATCTTATTTGAAAGAAAAATATCTGTATTCGGAAACTCACCATTCAAAAAGTTTGTACAATATGAAACGAGGAAACCAATCTTGAGGAAACCATTGAGAACAATAAACCAACCATTATAATAATAAAAAAAAAAAAAACACAAAACCATAATGGTGTCCCGACCTCGACATATCTAGCTCAATTTGGTATCAACTGCAAAGGGTTTGTATAGAATAGAATAATTGAAAAGCTGTGAATTATTATTGCATTGTCACTTAATGGTTGCTTATGTGCATTGCAAGGTAGTTTCACTTAGAACTATAATGAGAATAGAATTTTTGTAACCATTGTTAAGACTAATTTCTTTGTCCAAGACCAGATTAGATAATTGTTAAAACTAATACAGATAAGAGAATAGAAAGTGAATTTTGGTTTCTCTCTCCAAGACAAGATTATAGAATTGTTAAAACTAATGCATATAAGAGAATAGAAAGTGAATTTCTACACCAGGGAGAATATTTTAGGGACTATCCCATTATCTGATGTAGAAGTTGACGATGGAGTGTATTATTAAGATACTCTATTGCACATTATGATATTGTGTTACATGTGCAGTGTGAGGGGTGGAGCTGGAATGCCTAAATTATAGTGGTAACAATCAAGCCAATAAGTAATAAACTATTACCTCACTCAAAAAAATAATTGAACTACTTATTATTGATTAAGTTCTACATGATTAAACATAAAAGAAGATATTCACTACCTTTTTACAATTAAGAAAAGATACTATCCATTATTAGAAAATACAATATTCTACACCAGAGGCAGGGAAAACCCGCCAGCCTGAGAACCCACACTCCAAAAAAGTGGCTATGTATGGAATGAGGGACTCGTACATGCTCTATAAAATCTCATGTCCATAGTTTATAAAAGTACATATTTTGTGTGTATTAATCGTTTCTCAGAAAATTTCTAGGTGCAGAAGTTGTCGGATACATGTGTTCATATTTCCACTTAATTTTATATCACCAGCCCAACCAACCGCTTCCCCATTTCATATTGTACAAACTTTTTGAATGGAAAGTTTCCAAATACATGAGTTTTTCTTTCAAATAAGATATTTAAAATCCTTCAGTAATTTTATGTAATTAAATTATACAATATCAATATTTAATATTAATAATTTAGTATTGAAAATAATGTTTTTTAGATAATGTTTTATAGTTGATAGGGATCACCATCCGTAAACAATCACAATATTGAGCCTGCCAGCCCTGAAGTTTGTCTATCAATTTGTATATCATGTAACTTCGAGCGTTGTTTGGAGGACACAGAACAAATGATGTGCAATGTTGAGACAACCAATCCGCAAGTCCACATGTCAATTTGTATATCACATAACTCTCGGTGTTATTTGTAGGACACAGAGCAATAAAGGCCCAATTTTGAGCCTGCCAGCCCGAAAACCCATGATCGAAAAGGTGGCTAAGTATGGAATGAGAGATCCATGAAAATATTAATATTTAATATTAATAATTTAATATTTGAAAATAATGTTTTGAGATAATGTTAGATAATTGATTGGGTTGTCCATCTGTAAACAATTGCAACCTTGAGCTCACTAGTCTTGGAGTCCATCTGTCAATTTTTATATCGCCGAACTCTGAGTTCTATTTGGAGGACACAGAACAATAGAAGTGCAATGTTGAGCCAACCAGACTGCGGGTTTGCCTGTCAATTTGTATATCATGAAACTCTGGGTGATATTTGTAGGATACAGAACAATAGTGGCTCAATTTTCAGCCTACTAGCCCGAGAACCCGTCATCCAAAAAAGTGGCTAAGTAACGAATGAGATATGTACATGCTCTATAAAATATCATTTCCATACTTTATAAGAGTACATATTTAGTATGTAATACTCGTTTATCAGAAAATTTGTAGGTGCATAAGTTGGTGGATACACGTATTCAGATTTCCACTTAATTTTATATCACCAACCCGGCTGAGCACTTCCCTGTTTCATATTATACAAACTTTTGGATTGTGAGTTTCCAAATACGCGAGTTTTTCTTTTAAGTAACATACTTAACATCCTTTAATAATTTTATGTAGTTAAATTGTACAATATCAATATGTAATATTAATACTTTAGTATTGAAAATAATGTTTTTAGATAATGTTAGATAGTTGATAGGGATCACCATCCATAAAAAATCTCAATCTTGAGCCTACCAGACCTGGAGTTCATATGTCAATTTGTATAACGTGGAACTCCAAGTGTTGTTTGGAGGACACAGAACAATAGAAGTGCAATGTTGAGCCAGCCAACACGCAAGTCCACTATTCAATTTGTATATGGCAGAAATTTGGGTGCTATTTGTAGGACACAGAGTAATACAGGCCCAATTTTGAGCTCGCCAGCCTGAGAACCTACGATCCAAAAGGTGGCTAAGTATGGAATGTGGTATCCATACATGCTCTATAAATTCTCATGTTCATACTTTATAAAACTAAATATTTAGTATGTATTACTCATTTTTTAGAAATTTTCTAGGTGCAGAAGTTGGCAGATTCATGTCTTCAGATTTCAATTTCTTTCATATCACTAGCCCGACCAACTGCTTCCCGGTTTCATATTGTATAGAATTTTTTGTCGAAATAAATTATACAATATCAATATTTAATATTAATAATCTAGTATTGAAAATAATGTTTTTAGATAATCTTAGATTGTTGATAGGGATCACCATCCGTAAACAATTGCATTCTTGAGTCCCCCAATGCTAGATTCTGTCTCTCAATTTGTATATCGCGAAACTTCGAGTGTTGTTTGGAGGACACAGAACAATAGAAGTGAAATGTTGAGTCAACCATCCTGCAAGTCTGCTTGTCAATATGTATATCATGGAATTATGGGTGCTATCTAAAGGGCACAAAACAATAGAGGCCTAATTTTGATCCCTCCAGCCCGAGAACCCGCGATCTAAAAAGTTCCTAACTATGGAATGGGGGATCCGTACATGTACATGCTCTATAAAATCTCATGTCCATACTTTATAGTACATATTTAGTATGTATTACTCATTTTTTGAAAAAATTCTAGCTGTGGAAGTTGGTGTATACACATGTTCAAATTTCCACTTACTTTTATATGACCAGCTCGATCGACCACTTCCCTGTTTCATATTTTACAAACTTTTTGGTTCACATTTTTCTGAATAGGTGAGTTACATGATATGTAGGTTCAATATTGCATTTCCATTGTTCCGCCACCTACAAACAACACTCAGACTTCCTCGATCAACAAATTACAAAACAAATTGAAACAAAAGAATATATTCTATGCAAATTCTTATGGAAATATCATATGAACAAGAGGACATTAAAATTTAAATTCGTCGTTGTTATACTTGCAATGAAGACAACAGTAAAAAAAAATTTCTTAAACATCCAAAAATTTGATTTTCTTGTAGAAAATGGATTACAAGACATGGAAAAATAGAAACTATCAACCCAAGAAGGAGAGGTCACATAAAATTGTAACATGAGAGAGAAGAATAAAGAGCTAGACGGAAATCTAGCTAATAATTTGGCCCTAAGTCATTTGGAAAATAAATTGGATGTCAAAACCCATCAAAGAGGAAATGAATAAGCTAATAGAGTTGGAACATGAGTATTTAAAAATATCCTTGAACCACATAATATTTGTTATAAAGAGTTGAAATATGAGGACATGCTATCAATAGTAAAAAAACAATTAAAAAACAAGTCATTTATTGAAACAATTTACCTCATAGAAGAAAATAGTTTGGGGAAAATAATAGAACATAATGATAGGTTTGTAGGGAATATTTATAAATGAAGACATCATTCTATCAGACAAGGCTAAATCAAGGTGGAAAATTCAAAAAATAAAAGAAGTTGGGAAGGAAGAAAAATGGGTACTAAATAGGAATTTGGGACACATGAGATCCTCTCTTGGAATTGTTGTAGCTTTCCATGATGTGAAGGTACTATGTTAATTTGGACCTTGAGTGAAAATGATATTATTTTTCTAGTTGAAAGGTGTGATTTAGATGGATTTTTGTGGCCTCCCACATATTCCAACTGGCTCATTTTGGTAGTTTTCTAGTTTGGTGGTTTTTTCCTAGTTTTTAGGTCCCTCACTTTTGGGGTATCACTCGGATATACCTTTCCAACATGCTATCGTACGCCTAAAATGAAGATCGTATGGAAAAGTTATGATCCTATAAAGTTGATGTACTAACTTACCCAAATGAGGCCCACATGACATTTGGAGCTTCATCTTTTAGGGTTAGGTTTTTAGATGTCTAGGGTTTTTTACATTTCTATTTATTGTAAAAAGGCCTTGAGAGACTCTTTGTAATCATATTCTTTCATATGAGCCTAGTCATCACATCTCTTCTCAGAGATAAGCTACCACCATTCTAGCAAGCTTGTTTTCTGGTGCATTTTATAGTTTCAAATTATTTCTTTATTGAATAGAAACCAATTTTATTGTATTTGTGTTATTATGTGTTAATCATATTTTTATAATAATTTGTATTCATTTCATTATTCTCATAAAATCCGGATCAACGTGGGAGAATGAAGAGGCTAAGGTCCCTAACATAGAAGGATTTGTCTTGTGATCAACATGGAACAATAAATCCTATCACAAAGGGATTGAAGGAATATCTTGTTACATAAAAAATAACATTTGTCCTCACATTCGGCTTCATAAGAGACCCTCTCAATGAGTACAATTGGATAGAGATCTCATACATTAATTCTAAGAATATTTATATAACCATATGATATGTTTCACCTATTAATTCTACATTTTATAAGAAAAACTATCTAGATAAAAAGAAATCCCTATAATACCCTAGAACAAAAAAAAATTCAGTTTGAGAAATGAAGGTAATATCCTCATGCTAGGAGACTTTAGCCTTTAATTCTAGAACTGCAACTAACAAAGCTATTATTTTGAACAATTATTCCAACCCTAATCCTTTATGGCTAGATGAGGACTTTCTTTTAGCTAAAAAATAGAAAATAAACTCTCAAGTGTGGCCAAAAGTTTGTTTGGTACTAAGGTACTCAAGCATTGTAGTTCTCAAGACCTAATGATTTTCATTGGTGTAATGAGGTGGCCAACCTCCAACCTAATGACTTGTATTCCTCAACTAGGTAGTAGTGTCATGGATGATGCGATATCTAATATCCCAATACACAACCAAATAGTAAATTTTGACCCTTTAAATGACCATGATCCAAACTCCAATGATAGACATTTAACTCCAAATCTAAACTTTGCTATGCACAAGAGCCCCATTGGAGAAAATTCCAATCATCAAAGCCACCTTCTTTTTGATTTTTTTTTTTGATATTTTATTAAAGGATTTAAATAGTGAATTAAATATGGCGGCTTCACCTTGTTGATCAATACATTATAATGTTCATTCTTAAATGGGGTTTTTAATTTGTCAAAAATATATTTAATATATGGTATGTATTTGGGGGAGGGGGGGACCTGGGACTTCATAGGTGTTGTGCGTATAAAAAGGGGTATTTAGTAAAAATACATGTTTTTTTTTCCAATTTTAAAGATGTGTTGGTAGGGGGTGTCAACAAAATGATTTTGGGAGTTATTTTCCAATATCTAGGGAAATTAGAGGTATTCTTTAATATCCGCATGAACTCACATGCTCTATCATAGGTTGAGTGAGTGGAGATCCAATGGAATAAAATATTTATTATTATAAAGACAACATTGAAGATCTCTATAATAATTTTAAAACAACCCTTCATACTTCCATTAATAAGTTATATATAGAGATGTCATGTAAAAATAATAATAGAACAATCAACCCTTGATATGATATCGAGTGTAAAATTTCTAGGAAATCCATTAGTTATTCTTCTAATGCATTTTTAAAACTCAATAAGATAAACATGTACAAACCCCTCATTAAAAGGAAAAACGGGTACTCTATAAATAGAAATCAAGAGGACCTTTTGTGCCTATCTAAAATTAGTCCTAAGATGTTTTGGAGGCAAATTCTAATTTGTAAAAATGAAGAAAACAATATGAGGGATTGAAATTCCTACCTTAAAAATATTTATGAATCCCCTAACTCCATGGACACCATTCCAAACATTCCTACATAGGATGTTTTTTTTTCTATGGAAGACATAAAGTTCAAGGTTAAGAGGCTCACATAGGGAAAAGATAAAGACATAGAAGGCTACAAAGACGAAATCTTAAAAATTGGAGGGCTTATCCCCATCCCTCACGTACATAATTTGTTCAATTTAGTATTGATGTAGGGCTTCCCTAAAAACTATATGAAAACCATAATTGTACCTATTTTGAAAGAGGATAAAAAAAATCCCTCTAATTATAGGACCATCATGATTAGCCCCATTTTAGCCAAGTTGAGTAGAATTATTTTGGAAAAGAAGATTGACATATGGATAGAAATCCATGGTAAAAGAGTTAAAGGTCATGCTAGATTTAAGATATATCATTCAATTGTTTACCACCTTGATACACTTAGGATCATTGTGTAGGAATACCACAATTTAATAAAACCAATATCCTTTGTTCTTTCATTGAGTTTAGAAAATATTTTGACACAATGCCCATGATAAACCTTTGGAATAGTTGGAAGAGATAAAAGTTCCTTTCAAGCCGATGGATACTACAATAAGGTTGTATGAAAATTTTACTACCATGTTTAGGAACATTAATGGATATTCAAGAGAAGTTAACTACAATATAGGATCCAAGCAAGTTTGTCCCTTGTCCCCTAATCTTTTTGGCTTATACATTGACAAGTTAGAACATTTTTTGGAAGAAACAAGTTATGTTGGCCCAATTCTCTGTCATACAGTCCTTATTTTTCTTGTTTACAATGGTTATGTTGTTTTTGTGGTGAGGAGTCCCTAGGGTATTGTCAAGAAACTAATAATTCCCAAGGTTTTTTCTCCAATATGGGTATGACTATTAATATTGACAAAATGAAAGCTATGATAATTAAATTAAAAAAAATTACCTAAAATACTTTTGTATATGAAAAAAACAACTTGGAGGAAGTGTATTGACACAAATATTTCGAAATATATATTCATCACAAGATCAACTAGAATTATAGCATTGAGAAAAGGATAAATAGAGGGTTGAAGGATTATTATGGGATTGAAAACAATTTTAAATCAATACATCTTTTGATATGGGATAATAAAATACGCACATGTTCCATATGAACTCATAACGAATCTAGAAAACAAAGGACATAAATGTATATTTGTTGGTCATTATAAAAAAATAAAAGGAAACAAATTGTATGACCCCGTCGCAAGAAAATTCATAATCAACCATGATGTTCAGTTCGTGGAGAATAAAGCATGGGATGGGAGTGTATAAAAGAGAGTTGAGATCATTAATTTTATTGTGCATGATGACACATAAGATGAAGTGGTTCAAACACCATGCACAAGTCAGTGCACAGTCCCATCTACATCTCACATTGCGACGAAAGTTATCGCGCATAATACTTCAGTAAAGACAATAGGTGTGTAGTCTACACCTAGAGAGCAAGAAACAACAACACAAAGTCCAAGTATTTATACATATCCAAATCCAAGTTTAGCAATTGTATTACCAAGAAAGACAAGAATTCTTCATGACATCTATAATGAAGACGCAACAAATTCATTTTCATTGTTTTCTCTATTTTCACAAATAGATTATCCATTAACCTTTGAAGCAGTTGTCAAAGAGGATGTATGAGAACAAGCCATGGATGAAGAAATCAGAGGCATAGAGAAGAATCAAACATGGAATTTGGTTGATGTACCTAAATACAAGGATGTTATCAGTGTCAAGTGGATTTATAAAACCAAGGAAGATGCAAAAGGAAATATGCAGAAGTACAAGGAAAGGTTAGTTGCAAGAGGATTTACACAAAAACCTAGAATTGATTTAAATGAAACATTTGCACCAGTGGGGTGCATGGACATAGTCAGAACTGTGTTAGCTATTGTTGCACAATACAAATGGCCATTTTATCAGATGGATGTAAAGTCAATATTCTTGAATGGAGACTTAGAAGAAGAATTATATGTGGAATAACCACAAGGTTATGAGGTTCCAGGAAAAGAAAACAAAGTATACATATTGAAGAAAGAACTGTATGGTTTAAAACAAGCTCCGAGAGGTTGGTATAGTCGCATAGATTCCCATCTCGTACATACTGGATTTTAGAGAAGTGAAAATAAGCCAACACTCTACATCAAATCAAATCAACAAGGTAAAGTGTCAATTGTTTGTTTATATGTGTATGATTTTGACATAAAAGAATTCAAGATAGTCATTGATGCAAGAGCATCGCTCCAAGGTAGCTATGCGCCATCCAGCCAACAAATCAAAGTACTCATTCAATGGAAGGAGAGAGACACAGCCCTCTCGTTTTTCAAAATTTGAAAATTTCCTTAAATGGTTGTAAGGATGAGATCTAGATTCGATTCGGACTAGACAACCATTCAATGTAATTGAATGTAAATTAATGAGAGTTTGTGAGGATGGAGGGAAACGCTCGAGGAGCCCCCTTTTGTAAAAATATCTTCTTTTATTTTTGAGTTAGGCTGAGTAGAAAAGAGAATAGGTTAGATAGGAGAGGAGAGTCAAGACTTTGTTGTAGCTCGAGCTTGAACACATTGTAATCAAGCATTCTTGATTAATACAAACAAAGAGCATTTTTTCCTGTATGTTGTTCTTCATGTGTTTGTGAGTTCCTAAATGAAATTTTTTATGTGTTGATGATATGTTGTAGATCTATGTTAGATGTGCATTTGAAGAGATAGATAGATATTCTTATCTGAGATTTCTTTGATTTCAGGTTTGGATTATTTGTGGTTTCATGCAAGAGTGCATGATAGAGTACTGCAGTCTCTGAAAACTAGTGCAGGAGTACACTTCTGAATTCTGCGGAATTTCAAACAAAAACATGTTAGGAGGGTGCACCAGCTAAAGTCATTGACTCAAAGAGGAAGCCTCAAGGTTGTTGAACACCTTGAAGGAAAAACTGTGCAGAGGAGAGCACAGAGAGGAGAAGCAGAATTGTTGAGAATTCTGTAAAGGCTCTACCAGGAGGGCATTAAGAAAATGGATAGGATGCATTGAGGAGAAGTCTATTTCGAGTTCGGTGAGAAGACAGAGTCACTGAAGATTATGGAGAATTCTACCAAGTGGGCATTGAGTTGGTGCAAGTGTGCATAGAAGGAACTCTTGTTTGAGTTCATAGAGAAGAGAAGTGTCACAGGAGGAGATAATCATAGGGTTATTGAATACCCTTCAGGCTCAACAAAGTGTGCTTGAGCAGGAAATTTTCAGAGGGAACTTACATCCCTTCAAGGAGAGAAAGGGACAGAGACACTTTGAGGTCAGAGCCATGGATAAGCTCACAAGAGATAGCACCATTTCATGCAAAGGTCCTGCAAGAGGTTGCAGAGTTTGAAGGAACCTTTGAGGTTCAGAGAAGTAAATCTTAGGAGGAGGAATGCCTCTTAGAATATGGGCAGGAGCTAAGATTACAGGCTTCGCAGCAGAGAGAAAGGTCGAGGCATTTTGGAGCGAGAAATATTCCAAGGGAAAGGAAGAAGGGCATGCTCAAGGTAGAGAACAACTACCATTAGATTAGAATTTCGAAGTTTGGGGTTTGGAACAACAAGGGATTTTGGGGTCAATGCATCACGAAATCCTGGTTCGAGAAATACTAAGATCTCGTGCTCGAATTTTTCTATTTTAGAGTTCAGGTTTTGGAGCAGCAAGGGATTTTGGAATCGCTGCATCGCAAACTCCCAGTTCGCAAAATTGCGCCAACCATCGGATCTAGAGCACCGTGGCCTGAGAGCTGCTGGATCAAGGATATGTGCACAAGGTTGAGTCCTTGGGAGGTGCACAGGAAAAAGGATATGGGTCGTTAGATCTAGCACCATGGACCGATAGTTGTCGAATATAGAGGGAGGTGAGAGGGGTTTAATCCTCATAACAACAGAGGGAAGAGGAATCATCAAGTCCTGAAATCATCGAGCCGTCCAATTTGGAGGACAAGTGTCAAAGATCCAAGCCCTTTTCAGCATTTCAGACACCGAGAGTTTGAGGAGAAGGAGTCATGAGACAAGAAGTCCCAGCTCACAAAATTGTGAAAGCATTAGGACCGTTCATCAAGGGGACACATGGTGAGTCATCAAGGTTCGAGGAAAACCCTGAAAGGTTTTCTCAAGGGGTAGTATTTTGGCATTTCGGGACCCAAGAGGTTGAAGGAACAAGAACCTTCTGCAGCCGGAATCGCGAAATTGTGAATTCTGGAATCTCGAAAAGTGGACCATGGTCATGGGTAGATTTCAACATTTCAGGGTCCGAGAGGTCGAAGGACCTAGAATCGTTGTAGCCAAAATCATAAAATCATGGAACAGGAAAACCTGAAAGCATTCGGAGGATAAGGGAAAACCTAGAGTTGTTAAGCCCTTTTTTTCAGCGTTTCGGAAACTGGGAGTTGGAGGGGCAAGGAGCCTGGGAGAGCTCCCATGCAAGAGTCCTGAAACCCTGAAATATGAAATGAGTGTTGTTTAGAATAGAAAAGGGCGTCAAAAGCTGAGTGTGTGCACAGGTTTTCTCAAGGATTGTGCTAGGGAATTAAAGGGACCTATGGATTCATTCAAAGGGTTCCAGTAGAAGCCCAAAGAGCCATTTTGGCTCAGGGAAGAGAGCGATCCAGAGACCTGGAGGTCAGTGGACCCTGTTGAGGTAGGGGGGCTCTCCATCAAAGTGGTATCAGAGCCACTTTATGTTTGTAAACTGTAGGCATAGGGAGGCATAGTAAATAAAGAAAATACTCTAATACACAGTATCAAAGTGGTATCAGAGCTTGATTTTGTCCATATATTGTAGGGAGAGGGAGCCAGAGCAAAAGGAAGACACAGTGTTGAAGCTCTGTGATGATTGTTGCAAGGTTCGTAACAGTCAATAGACAATCATGAGGATTGTAGGAAAGGATGGAAGCACTCACGGTTGTAGAGTGACAACAACAAGTTTTCCAGGAGGGAAGAGAGGAATAAGAGGATGGCTATTGAAGGCCATGAGCATGGTGGAAGAGGAGACCACCAACAGATGAGTAAAGAAGAGACTGATAAAGAACTCGCTAAGATAAGGGAGAGAATGGAAGATCATGCACTGCGGATGCATCAGGATGCAAATACACAATGGGTGTATGAATGGCCTCTGAGGAGGAAAGCAAAGTGGCCAGTCAAGAAATTGTTGGCCAGAGGACAGCGAAGGCTATTGAAGGAATGGATGAGGTATGTGGAAATCCTCATAGATGAAGAGGAGATGGTTCATGCATGTGAACCATAGACTGGGAGAAATCTCAGTGATGTTGAGGATGAATTGAGATCACTGGATGATCTCAAAAACTTCCAGGAGGGAAATGGTATGAGATTAACAGAGGATCTCGTAAACTGCCAGGTGGGCAGAAGTGGACTTTCAAGTTGTTAGGTGGGAAATGGAAAGATATCAGTGGAAGGTCTCGTGTACTGCTAGGGGAGTAGTGGTGAAAGTTCAGATTGCCAAGTGGGAAATGAGATGGGATCACTAGATCTTATAGACTACCAAGTGGGTAGCAGAAAATTCCCAAATTTCCAGGTGGGCAGGGGAAAGGAGATGAGACTGTCTGAGAGTCTCATGAACTTAGAGGAGAGTTCAGATCAATAGGAAGTGCTGACAGGTGAGGATCATAAAATCATTTTGATGATTGAGGGAATTTAGGTATTCCTTCCACACAGCCCAGTTGAGGCCAACGAAGGTGTTGCAGATGGAGAAACAACAGGAGGAAAACTAGCAGAAACTATCATGGAGGAAGAAATGGAGCAGACACTAACATTTTCTCAAGGAGAAAAGGAGCATTCAAAATAATGGCTCAAAATTTTCAGCTAGGAATCTGAAATAGAGATGACTATAGCACTGGAGCCTACAACAGAAGAGGAAGCAGACGACATGGATTTTACTGACCTATGTGAAGGATTAGAATCCCTAGAGAAGAGGGTGATGATGCAAATATTGCACATCCAACAGGCTAAGTTGGAAGCAGGTAGTGGAGCATACCAGCCTGAGAAGAAGTAGGAAAAAGCTGAGCAATAGTTCAGTGAGGAGACTACAAAGCTGGAGTTTGCAGCAGAGTGGCCATTCAGTGCCACAAACGGAAATAAAGACAGCATGGGAGATCAAGAAAAACTGCCCATTGAGAAGACAAAAGTGAAGCAAAGAAGACTGCATACAAAGAGCCATCCATGGGAGCAGTTGGACGAGGTGATTGAGAAAATCAGAAGGCTGATGACTAGATCAACAGAAGCGGTCAACAAAGGGAAGCTCAACAGCAAGGGACTTGCAATAGAAGCAGGGAAGATGCAGCAGCAACAACGAAGCGATGGAGGATATGGACAACTCCAAAGAAGTGTTTTGGATCTAAGTGGATTTCGACAGCGATGTTGGGAAGCTCATGAGTAGGAGCTCATGAATTTTTCATAGCAGAGGAGTATGATGCAAGAGCATCGCTCCAAGCCAGCTATGCACCATCTAGCCAACACATCAAAGTATGCATTCAATGGAAGGAGAGAGACACATCCCTCTCATTTTTCAAAATTTGAAAATTCCCTTAAATGGTTGTAAGGCTGAGATCTAGATCCAATTCGGATTAGACAACCATTCAATGTAATTGAATGTAAATTAATGAGAGTTGGTGAGGATGGAGGGAAGCGCTCGAGGAGCCCCCTTTTGTAAAATATTTAATTTTTTTTTTCAGTTAGGCTAAGTAGAAAAGAGAATAGGTTAGATAGGAGAGGAGAGCCGATACTCTGTTGCAGTCCGAGCTCAAACACATTGTAATCAAGCATTCTTGATTAATACAAATAGAGAGCAGTTTTTCATGCATGTTGTTGTTCATGTGTTTGTGAGTTCATGAATGAATGTCTTTATGTGTTGATGATATGATGTAGATGTATGCTAGATGTGCATTTGCAGAGATAGATAGATTTTCCTATCTAAGAGTTCTTTGATTTCATGTTTGGATTCTTTGTGGTTTCATGCAAGAGTGAATGACACAGTACTGTAGTCTCTAAAAACCAGTGCAGGAGTGCACTTATGAATTTTGCAGAATTTTAGACAAAAATGTGCTAGGAAGGCGCACCAGCTGAAGTCATTGACTCAAAGAGGAAGCCTCAAGGATGATGAACACCTTGAAGCAGAAAATGTGTAGAGGAGAGTAGAGAGAGAAGAAGCAGAATTGTTGAGAATTTTGTAAAGGCTCTGCCAGGAGGTCATTGAGAAAATGCACAGGATGCATTGAGGAGAACTCTATTTCGAGTTCAGTGAGAAGACAGAGTCACTGAAGATTCTGGAGAGCTCTGCCAGGTGGGCATTGAGTTGGTGCAAGTGTGCACAGAAGGAACTCTTGTTTGAGTTCATAGAGAAGAGAAGTGTCATAGGAGGAGACACTCAGATCCTGATGAAGGTGCGAGGGGTTTAATACTCATAACAACAGAGGGAAGAGGACTCATCAAGTCCCAAAAGCATCGGGGCCGTCCAATTTGGAGGACAGGTGTCGAAGATCCAAGCCCTCTTCGGTGTTTCAGACAACAAGAGTTCGAGGAGAAGGAGTTGTGAGACAAGAAGTCCCAGCTCACGAAATTGAAAAAGCATTTGGACCGTTCATCAAGGGTACAAGTGGTGAGTGGTCAAGGTTTGGGAAAACCCCGAAAGAATATCTCAAGGGGTAGTATTTCGACATTTCGGGACCCAGGAGGTTGAAGGACCAAGAACTTCCTGCAGTCGGAATCGTGAAATCGTGAATTCCAGAATCCTAAAAAGTGGACCTTGGTCATGGGTAGATTTTGGCATTTCATGGTCCAGGAGTTCGAAGGACCTAGAATTGTTGCAGTCGAAATTGCAAAATCGCGGAACGCGAAAACCTAAAAGCATTCGGAGGTTAAGGGAGAGCCCAGAGTCGTTAAGCCCTTTTTTTGGCATTTTGGTGACTGGGAGTTGGAGGGGAAAGGAGCCTGGGAGAGCTCGCATGCAGAAGTCCCAAAACTCTGAAACGCAAAATGAGTGTTGTTTAGAACAGAGAAGGGCATCAAAAGTTGAGCGCGTTGATAGGTTTTCTCAAGGCCTGTGCCAGGGAATTAAAAGGACCTATGGATTCATTCAAAGGGTTCCAGCAGGAGCCCAAAGAGACATTTCAGCTCAGGGAAGAGAGCGATCTAGAGACTGGGAGGTCAGTGGACCTTGCTGAGGTAGGGGGGATCTGCATCAGTCATGAAGGATGAATTAGAAATGGTTAATTTTGGATTTATGAGATATTTTCTGGGAATAGAAGTCCACGATTCCAAAACTGACATATTTATTTCATAGTTCAAATATGATCATGAAATATTGAAAAGATTTAGTATTTGAATTCAAAAGAAACACCAATGCCTATCATAATAGGATTGAAGCTAAGAAAGGAAGATAACGGGTCCAAAGTGGATCCCACAATGTTTAAAAGACTCGTGGGAATTCTTATGTATCTAACAACGACAATGCATGACATTATGTATGGAATGCATCTAGTTTCAAGGTTCATGGAAACTCCAAAAGAATCACATTAGAAAGCATGAAAGAGAATATTGAGATATGTGAATGGAACAAAATATTTTGGTATTAAGTACTCCACTTAAAAATATTTTATACTCACTCGATACACTGACAATGATTGTAGAGGCAACATAGATGACAAAAAAAGTAACTTAGGGTACACATTTCATTTCGGAACAGGTGTAGTGTCATGGGCATCAAGGAAGGAACCCATAGTGACACTCTCTTCAGTAGACGAAGAGTACTTTGTAGCTACAAGCACAACTTGTCAAGCAGTATGGATGAGAACAATGTTAAAATATTCATTGCAGGAACAATAGGTACTAACAACAATATTATGTGACAAAAACTCAACCATCATGTTATCAAATAATCATGTGTTTCACAAGAAAACCAAGCACATTGATACAAGGTATCATTTCATCAAAAATTTGGTGAATAACAAAGAGATCTCTTTAGAATTTTGCAGGTCAAAAGAAAAAATTGCAGACAGTTTTACAAAGTCTTTAACACGAGATGCATTTCAGCATCTGCGCAGTAATATGGGAGTCCGCGCAACAACATATGAGTGACAGTCAAATGAAAACTCAAATTTTTGATGTAATTTTCTTTTGTAATCCCACCTACTTATAATTAAGGTGGAGTGTTGGAAATTGTAATTACAAGTCGGTGAGATATTTACGTCTCCACCGATATATTTGTCATTCAAGTTATCAATTAGACATTCAGACAGTTTGTAAGTGCAAAGTCACACATTTACTCAAAATTCAGTTGGCAAGAAAGAATGGAAAGAAAGAATCTATAAATGGAGCCTATCACTATCCTCTCAAGTTGAATTAAGTGGTTGAAGAGTCAGTCGAATTAATGGTTTTTAATGTTGAGTCGGTCTTAGATTCTATAGGAATTATTAGTCCGAGTCCATATAATTTTGATTCATTTAGCTAGTCGATGATGCTGAAGAGAAGCAGTTGATGGGTAGAGAAGAAGCATAGAGGTAGAGAGAGCCAACATCAGCTGGAGAGTTTACAGAAGAAGTCATTACAGTCAAATATCATTGTCATTGTATTTTGCATTCATGCACATCGTCAAAGTTCATTAATATCAAGCTTTTACGTATTGACAAAGATTCTATCTTAGTTTTGAGTTTATGTGCTAAGCATAGCACCCTGTTATTCCACATTCATAAATCATTTGATTAAGTGTATGTATTCACAACGAACAACAAAATGAGTAGTCTGTGTACTATGCGATGCTCTTGAAAACTCTGTAGTGTAGCCTATTTGGAGCGTAGTATTTCAAACTGCGTTGCGAAGAGTAAACTGCACGCACTATTGATCCAATAGATCTTCCCTACAAAAAATTTATGGAATTCGATGCCACTTGTTATGCATATGTTTAATTACCTTTTCTTCAATAGTTTACATGTGTTTGATTTCCATTTTCAATAGTTTTATCTAATTCCATTTATAAAATTAAATTAATTATTTAATATTTTTTAATCATAAAGAAAAGTAATTTTTTATTACTTAATGTTTTTATATTTTTTATCTCGAAACGTTTGATTGCT
>ML781033.1:318349-343669 GCA_009831015.1 Picea engelmannii | reverse complement strand
TTTTAATTATAAAAAAATATTATTTTTGTTATTTAATATTTTAATATTTTTTAATTATCTAGCTGCAGATATTTTATTATACGATCCACTCTTGACTTAATGATGTATGTGAAAGAAATTAGGAGGATTTGACTACTGGTTACTGGGCCTTAAAACTCGCAATTCAACTACCAATGGAGGGTTATGGAAGGCTTAATATGGGGTCAAGAATCAAATACCAATGGAGGGGTATGGAAGGCGTAATATGGCGGTTAATCATTCTCATCTTTCATGATTCAACACATTATAAATCCACGATTCAAATGACAATAAAAGAGTGGGGTATGGAAGGTCTAATATGGGGGTTAATCATTCTCATCTTTCATGATTCAACACATTATAATTCTACGATTCAAATGTCAATAAAAGAGTTAATATGGGTTAATCATTTTTATTTCTCATAATTAGCATATTATAATTATATAAATTGATATTAATCATTTTTTTTTTTATAATTCAATATATTATAATTATATAAATTAAGAGTTAATTATTTTTAGGTTTTCATGACTCAACATATTATAGTTATACAAAATAATTATACAAATTAGGAACTCATCATTCTTACATTTCTTATAATTCAACATATTACAATTATACAAATTGTTTTATTAGAGTTTATAGTTAAGGCCGCTACAAATAATTTTAGTTGAACATTCATTCTTATTGATGTTGTGTTTATTATCAATTCTACAATGAGTTGGGGTTTACTATCAATACAATAATGAAGCACATTGTAGCATGTGGTTTTAATTCCATGTTAGTTTTTTTCTCAATATTTTATTTAGTTTTTTTACCTTTTCAATTTCCTTAGTGTCAATTTATAGGAAAAGGGCTATATTGGTAGTCTAGCTGTGAAAGGAAATGGATCTAAGAGGGTTTGGATCAACTTTTTTGTGATCTAGGAACTATCATGGTTTAGGGTCACTACCTAAACATGTGTTGTGTCCTATGTAAATTATTAAATATCATCATTATAACCATGAAAATTAAAATTAGTGCTGTGAAATTATCATTGACACCCAATGGGATTTGTGTTTTATTTAAGCTGCCACCCAAATAATAGAAATCATATAATCTAGTAATACTATCAATCAGAGTTTACACCTTTTATGCACATCCACAAAAAAAAATTAAAAAATAAGCCACAACAGGTTCCCTTTTCTCCTTAGTATGTCAAATTGCTTAACACCTTCAATGATCACAAACCATTCTACATTTCCCTCCCCTTTCTACTTGTATCTTTATGACAACATCTTCCCACTTTGGCTCCTCTTAGGTAGAGGGGGTGCTTTAGAGCCTTAACCCTTTGAAAAGCTATCTAATAAATTTATTGTAGGTGAATCCAACTCGTTTTCAAATGTGGATATGAAAACAATCAAGTATACTCTGAAAACTTAAATTGGCATCAAAGAAATCACCCTTCAAGAATTAAATTTTCTCTAATTTTTTTTTTTAAATTATGATACAATAAGATATTGATGATGAACACATGAACATGGTTGAATAAGTAAAATAATAAACTTTTTGTTTTAAAGGATTAATAATTGGTATAATTGCTCATTATTGATTCATCGCCCCCCATTAGTAATCCAACAATTACATTATGGTGATTTGGAAATAAGTTTGGGATTTATGTTGGAAACAAAATTTCATCGTGAAAAATCTCTAAATTATGGTTCATTTGATCTAATTTCCATAAAGTTAATAAGAGATTGTCCTTTGTGTCTCATGTCCTCATGTTAGTTGACCTAGCTAAAGTTCTATGTTACACATACAAGATTCACATTGCATCAAGCTACAAAATGATTTTTACCATAATTGGTTTAACATTTATAAATTAATGTCTTTTGTCCAAGTAAGGTGACCCAATGGATGATTGATTAACGTAATGATATTAATTAAATGAGATGATACTTATTGTGTTTTCACTTTACAAACATATAGGGGGATACTTGTTGTTTTTTTACTTTATAGATGTATATGGGTAAATCATCATCATCATTCATCAACATCAAATAAACAAGAAATTCTATTCATAAAACATGTGTCATGAAATGAGTGTGTGTGTGTGTGTGTATTCAAAATATTCTCGACTCTATATTTTTTACAAAATGGGACATATTTCCCAATATGTAAAATGAAATTAAGTGCCCAAACATGGAAGAATAACTTATGGTTCCCTAAAAGATACTTGAAAAAAAATAATGAGGCGAGACGAGTCATCGCGGCTAGGGCCCAAACCCTAGACGCCTCGCTCTGGTTTTCGAGTGCAGGAAGCGAACTGCAGCAGCCGAGCACCCAGGGTTTGGCATCTTCATGGTTTTGGAGTAGAATTCTAGTCCATGGCAGCAGAATGGTGTTGCAGCACTTTCCCTAAGCATTTGCTCGCGATTTGGAGAAGCGGTTTTGGTGTTTCAGCGTACTGTTTGGTTGCAGGAAAGCGTCTAGCAGCGACCAGGGTTTATAGGGCACGGATCAAATTCCACGGCAACACCTTCAGAGGGTCCCTGCGAGGAGGTAGGCTACGATGGCCCCAGATCTAAACGCCGAGAAGGGAAAAGATCCTTTGGAAGCATTCAAGGCGTTAGTTCGTTCGGCAGGCCCCAACCCCAAGTCTTCTCTCTCATTCAAGTTTGTTAAGAAGATGGAGGAGATCCCCTCTCTGGAGCTAACTCCAGAGCAGCCTTGCTCTCTTGCCCTCCTTCTAGCAGAAACGTCCCTCATCGGAAAGTTTACGGGTTATGGCCTAGCCCCAAAGCGGTGGAGGCATGGATGAATGACCGTTGGAAATCACTGATAAAGGGAAACGTTTCTCTGTTTGTAGCAGGAAGGGGTTTTTTTGTCTTCAGTTTCTTGAGAAAAGAGGACTGTGATCTAGTCTTCAGATTTGGGCCCTATTTCATGGGGTCGAGAGGACTGTTATTAGCCCCCTGGACTCCTGACTTCAATCCTGAAGCCGAGATTACCGCAGCTCTAGTATGGGTTAGGCTGCCTCATCTACCCTTGCATCTCTGGGGGATAGAATCTCTGGAGGACATCAGAAATAGGCTTGGGTGTTACCTGGACAAAGCAGAGCCAAAAGGGGACCAGTATACCTGCGCCCGCATTTGTGTTGAGGTTAACCTCGAGAAAGGTCGTCTGGAAGCCATTAAGCTCTCCCTGGGGGATTGGATCCATATCCAAGAGCTGGACTACGAGCATATTCCTTTCAAGTGCCTCCGGTGCCATGCTTACGGCCACTTCGCAAGAAACTGCCCCAAAGCCGCTGAGGAACTAGGACCAGTCAAAGAAGAAACCTTTCAGCCCGTATAAAACCAACGAAGGCAGTCAAAGCGAAAGGAACCACTAGACCAAGCCCCGAAGGCCACTCAGTCAAAAGAGGCAACTCTAGAAAATAAAAACAGTTTTGATGCGCTAAAGGAAGATGAAGCCCCAGAACCAGAAGAAACAACAGTCAAAGATGATCCTCCGACAGACGAAAGCCTTCCGGAATCCTCCCCCCCAAAATCTGTAGCAGCGAGAAAGATTCGGGCTCCAGATCCGGAAGCTCAAGAAGGTCGTATTACAACCCTCTCTAGCGGCTCTGGGGGAACTTCAGAACATGAAGACAACTTAGTTCTGTCTCCACCCCTTACCCGAGGGCGAAAGACCAACAAAGCATGCAGAGAAAAGGAGGCAGCCTCCAACATTTCTTTAGGATCTCAGAAAAAGTTGGACCCCTACATTAAGGGGAAAAACTCAGTCCCATTGGAATAATGCTTTGCTTCTGTCTTTTGCTATGCTCACAGTTTGTGAGAATTTACTCATGTACGCACTTTTTGTCTTATTCTTGAATTAGCTCAAGGAGTAAAGGGAACTGGTCTCCCAAGACATTCACCAGAAGGTTGGCAGCACTGTCAGAGGTCACCAACCTTCTTTGGATTTGTAAATTCCAGATTCTGGCTGGCCAGAATGTCGATTAATGCAACATAACCGTTTTTGTTAAAAAAAAAAAAACTTATGGTTCCCTAGATACAAAATGAGACACGTTGGTCACTCATTGACCACTTCAACCCTTACAAATATCAGGTGCATCCTAGAAGTCTATCTTTCACCTCTTACTCGAAGCAATACCTTGACTCATTTTGTGCCTAGGTGTGGTTCATCTCTCTATAGATTGGACAAAGAAACAATATTCTTATAAGTTTTTTTTCTGCAACGGATTAACAAGCTTACACAATTATACTTTATAATTCAAGATCAGAAAAATAACCATAGATGATACTAGCATTCACGAGGGTGTTTCCCTCTTTTGTGACCCTAATATCTCAACTATGCTATCATACAAATATTACAAGAATAAAAGAACAAAATATAAATAAAAATGCATAAAATCAATTCCATTCATGATACATAAAAAAACATCAATGAATTATGTCACCATGAATAACTAAGGAAATGGTGGAGAGATGCTAGTGGCTAGAGCACTCAATTATACAATCTATTTTTAGGAAACATCTATTGTCATGTGGACTATTTTATAAAAATCAAAATATGAATGGGAGGATCTGTGAGTGTGAAATGGTGCATCCCTCGTGGATGAAATAGTTTGGCATGCAACATGGATGAATAGTTTGTGGCATAAAGGTGGAGTCATTAAGGATATATGGGATGGAAAAGTGGTGGGGGTGGGAAGTGATAAACCCCCATGAATTTTACAAGGGATGGAAAAACCGTTTGGGAAGGAAGTGGTATCCCAAGAACTAGGTCAGGGTGGCCAAGGACGAGTCCTGTCATGTAGACATGGAATAATGACGGGGGGAATGCGGATAGTGTTGGATGAGATGATGGCTGTACAAGCAACTTGACATTCAATGAAATTAGTAGAAAAATGTGAAATTCAACCAAACATTATAAAAAAATTCACCTTTAAACAATTTTGAACTCAACACTTGATACATATAAAGAGGGTGATCTTTCAATTCTAGGTGGAAATGGTTTATTGTTGTATGACACTTAATCTTTTAGAAACATAATGACATTATATTTTATTTCTCATAAAGAACCTATAGAAACACAACAACGATATTACAGATGTAGTACAATAGTAGAAGATCAATGAGATTGATAGAGAATAAGCATAGAACTATAGTGGATTTATGAAAGTTACCCCATACGTGGGTATGTAGTACATATAGTGGCCTCCATTGACCTGTAACAATTCTTCCCATAAATCGAGCATTCACGAGGGTCACATCAATACCTATTATGTCCATGTGCAATCTCCTGGATGGACTCTATTATGTGTATTGAAGGACCAAATCATCTCCCAACATTACCTGTAGGTATTTCCTGGCATTAAAATGCTATAAAAGTGTTGTGTTGCACCATGCTTCGAGTCAAACGATATGGATTCATATTTATGGATGATTCTTTATGTGATGGGAGGATATTGGGAGGGGGTCTAGGAATTTCCTTAGGAGAATGATGACCTAGAAATGGTTTGTTCCTAGTATTTTATCTATCTTATGCAGACCCAGAACCTACCCCATGGAATTCACCAATGTCAAAGTAGCTGACATGGAAACCTAAAATGAACTTTGCCCACAATTTTCTAAGTAAAAATAGAAGCAACTCCCTATTATTGCAGGGAGGTTTGTCAAAAACCATAAACCACATATCCATCCCATTCTCTAAAAATGGTTGGTAGGTTCACTAGTCCATACAAATGTGTCTCTTTGTGACTGGTTGTTATACTTTGATTCTAGGAGCAATAAATAATGTAATCAACAATTGTTTTGTAATTTTTAGGTCTCCAAATTGATTTTTATCTAGCTTGGTCCATTAATATTCAAATATTCTATCCCTATAATTAGAAATGTTAGTTAATTTAACTTCGGAACTTGAAGTGAAAGATGCAATGGTGTCTAGGGAAATGGCTAGTGACAATCATCATGAATCTCTGGCATTCCATAAGTCTTGAACAAGAGTTCTTAAAGACCTCGACCCTTCATCAATTTCCTTGTTTGTTTTTGTCGGTTGTGGGTTGGGGTTTTGTGTGCCTTCTTGTGGTGGTGTCAATTTTGGGTTTTCTCTAGGATCCATGTTAATTAAGTTTTCTGAAATTTAGTAATCGAAAACATAATTATGTTTATTTTTTAAACATTTAAACAAATTAGGAAATTAAAAAAAATGAAAGTCCTTCAAATACATATCTGGAATCAACTGGAGACCATGTTAGGAGAGTGTAGACACCATGTTAGTAGAGTGAGGGTATAAATTTTCTCAATGTCCCTTGAAAATTTGTGACACAATCGATCTATTAGTGAAATAGGTTGTTTGACCCATTTTCCAATTTTAATCAAAGGAATGCATACACGTTCCTAGTAACATGTGAACATTCCTAGGAATGTGAGGAATGCACACGAGCTATTAAGATCAAATGCATATTCTTGTCTAGGGATGATTTGGCATCCTCAACAGTGGTGGCTTGGGGATTTCCTATTGTGTCAAATGAAGAACACATGTACATTTTTAATAACACACATGCGTTCTTATGTGAGGAGGCTCATGCTCACACAGTTTCCATGTTTTTATCGGTCAGGTTATTGTGCACAACCTAACCTTAGTTTATATTTAAGTTTATTAATGTTTTTTTTGCAGCAGGGAAAATCTACCATGTAGCAGTTGTTATACCTTCCTTTGGTCAAATATGTTGTAATTGTTGAGTCAAATTCATTTGAATTTTCATTTGTTCAGATTTCTAAAAATATATTTCCAAACTTTAACTTCATAATATGAATGGATATTATTTTGAATTACTAAATAATAAGTTTATTAGTCCTTTCCTTTAGGCCGTGGATTATAATAATTGGTTCACCAATTTTCTATTAGTATGGCACATAGTTCAAAATTTTTTAACCTAAATTTTTTACCAAGCATTGAACATTTTTGTAAGAGTATTTCATTTCAATCATAATTTTTAAATTTGAAGTCTTATTTGGCCTCATTTCAAGGCAAGAGACAATTTTATTTGGTTTCAAACTTAGAAAACCAAATATAAACTTATACAACTTCATATTTTCTTGCTTAGAGGTGGATTAATGTTGGGCATCTAAGTTAATATTAATATCCAACATTAAATGTTCCACATTTAAACATATATTAAATCCCATGTAAAACTCGTCCTTCGACAATGTATCCTTCAATGTGGCAATGGCTTCCCTAAGTTTTGGTGTGTCCTTTGTTGCTCTTGCCACAACTAGGGATAATTTAAAAGATGAAAAATTATTTTAAAATGTAGAAACCTTGGTGAATCTTACTAGCCCTTAATATGCAAAGTGTAAAATGTTTGGGGATATTTTTGTAAAAATATTCACATTTCTAAGGATTTTAAATAGTTTCCATAAATTTTTGGCAATTTGTGAGCTAAAATAATTTTATCCTATGGAATTTGGGCGATTCAATTTTTGAAAAATGGAAATTGGTGAATCGTTTTTCGGGAAAAATTCAGCCCCTAAAATTTCCCCTCCGCAAAACCCTATTTTTTTCTTGCCAGGACTCACCTTTGTTATTTGTGCCCTTTGTTTCTCTTTCTTCCATTTTACTCCTTTATACTTCACCCACTCGATCTATTCTCACTTCTACTTCCTTATGTGCATCATCAAGTTACTAGATTCAATTCCATCAAACCGAAATTCTTCACATCAACTATAGTTGCTCTAATTCCATGAGGGCCCAAATTTTGCAAGTCTTAGTTCACCACCTAATAAAGTGACATAAATATTTACCCCTTCACACATGTTCAACAGGTCCCTACATTCATTCCTTACTCCTTGTTATTAGTCCTTTCATCCTTCACCCTTGACATGAACTTACAATGCCATTTCCATTTCCTAGCTATGTAGGAGGGTCGCACAAGCTTGGACCCACTATTGAAAAAACAACATGCAAGAATCATTAGCATGTATTTCAATAGGTCTTTATTTGTGAGATTATGGAGCATAAGGGAGGAGTACCTTTCAACCATTTAATAGCAACATCACCAATCTATCTAGCCAGAAGGTAAATACCATCCCAAGACTCATTGGATGGTTAGGTGCTAGATCTTCAATTGTTTTATTTGAATAATGATTTTTTTATAAAAAAATCCTCATTCAAAACATAACAACGCAAGTGTGTTTTCCATTGTCTTGTTACTTTCTGCATAACATTTTTAGAAAGTGCTAATAAGAAAAAATATATAGCTTTTTATAAGGAAATATTGTGTACTAAAGGGGGTCAAGCAATTGAAATATCTTATTGTGATAGGATTCTCAAGTACGTCTATACCAACTCAAATTTGTCCACTGATAAATAAAGATATTGAATTCACTTTCTTGAATTCATTGAAATATGAAATAATATTTAAATGAAGTACCATCAACATAAGAAATTACATTTAATTTTAATTAAAACTCATATTTCACATGGACAAAAACATGTACTTTAAAACTTCAAACCCCTGAAGTATAGAAAATTAGTTACCATCAAACCCATAAACTATAGAGAATTAGTTACCATATTTGTATTTGTTATTTTAAAGATACATTAAACTTTATTGTTAACATCTTGTATGTTTTATTCATTTACAAATTTTATTTCAAATCGACATCCCTAAAGTTTGACATCTCCATTACCTAATTTACAAATAAGAAAATTGCAGTGCATGAAAAAGGAGAATTGCATGCAAAGATTGGATATTTTTTTATTATGGCTTTAGCTACCTATAAGGAAATAAAATTAAGATATTGGATAAAGTTTTTTCCCGTGTTTTTATTGTTTATATGTAGTAAAGTTGATCAAAATTCAAATTGTGTCTATCATTTCCAATATTCAAAAGGGTTTGTCTCCATGTTTTTAGCATTTATATTTCAAATGATTACTAAGACACACATAATGAAAGATAATATCAAAGGAAAATATCAATAACATTATGACCTAATAGTTTGTCTATGCATCATAACTCTATATATTAGCATGTCAAAATCCACCACGAGGACTTAAGCATATTTTTAATTTAGGTTTTAGATTTTCTGAGAACTAGAATGCACCATAAGTTTAAAAGTGAGAAGTTTCATTGAACAATTAATAGAATATGAAATCCAATTATCAAAAATATTGTTGTCAATTGAACTCTATGAACAATATAATTGCTACTTCAAGACCTAGTAGTATAACTAGTAAAGAAAACATATGAACCAGTTCTTGTTTGAATTGAAGCAACACCACAAACCCAAACATGTATCCATACCCAAACATTCCATAGTCCACAGATCCATATCCAAATCCATCAACATCTCCCTTGAAACCTCCATGACAATAAGTAAGCATAAACATGGATTGAACCTAGGTCACCATTGTGATGCATGCAAACCAAATGGAGCTAGATTATCGGGCTGGATGCATCGAAACCAATTGAAGACCTATGCAAACCAAATGAATACTTTGATTAATATTTTTAATCATTTTTATACCATCGTGAACTGTGACAATCTTAAGTTTTGTCGCGACTATTGACATATTAACATATTCTTTTTGTGCAAGCATGAGGTAAGTGGATTTTAAAATAAATTAAGAGGTAAAATTCTTTTTTTTTCATATGAAGTATAAACATGAAGTGATATTCACATGAGGTCATATGGAATATAAGCATGAGTGAGATTTACATGAGGTAATTAGAGTATAAGCATGAGGTAAGTGGAAGGACTAAGTTTGTAAAAAAAATTATTTTAAAAGCTTGATTATATCTTTTAAGTTTGTAAAATTTTCTTTTAAACTTAATGGCCAAATTCACTTGTAAATATGTTTTTTAATAATTTATTAAAATATTTTCTAATAATTCAACATTCTTGAATAATAAAGATAGAATACCTATTCATGATGCACCATTTTTTAATAATAAAAATGTAATTGATATACAATAGAATATCTATTCATGAAAATGACAAAAATAATATATATAACAATGATAATTATTAATTTTACAATTCTATGTTAATTATTAACTTCAATAAAAAAAACAATCATATATTTATTTGATAATATCATTTTTTATTTTTTTTACAAAACCAATACATGACTTAAATAAAATAAAGAGGAATATTAATTTTAAAAATACATGACTTGAATAAAATAAAGGGGAATATTAATTTTAAAAAGAGACACTCATATTCATAGTGCATACGACTTAAAATAAAGTAAGTAAGGCAATTGGATTAATATTAATGTTAAAAGGGAGAAACTCATGGGTAATTGGATTAATGTTAATGTTAAAAAGAGAAACTTACATTTATAGTTAATTTATTAATTAAGAAATCGTGATATAATTTTTACAGATTATTTATTAATTAACAAAATATGATATAATCTAGAATTTGAAAAGGGCTTTTAAGTATAGATGATTTTAGGGGTTAAATTTTATCAATGGATTAATTTTCTATAATTTTTCTAAAAAAAGATGAACTAATCTCAATTTCTTCTAAATGATTGGTTCAAATTCCATAGAATACAATTATTTAACCATAAAAATCTTTAGAAATTTGAATATTTTTACAAAACTATCCCCAAACATTTTATATTTTGCATATTAGAGATTAGTAATATTATGCACATTTTAATATAAATTTCCATCCTTAAAATTATCCTAGTCTCTAAAACAAACACTCAAAATTAAATTTAATTCCATATAAAATGTAATCAAACAAATGTTCATCCCTTCTATCATAAATAAACTCTTTACAAAAGTTCACTCAAATATACATTTGAGTGTGCTATTTTGATTTATATATCCTACCTCACTTCACTTGCATATTTTCTTTTAATCAAAAATGATATCTAGTGTAACTTAGATAAAGTCTCTTCCTGCAATTGTCGTTTTTTTAATCTCAATTTAAGGTAGGGACATGTTATTGCATCTCTTTTGTTTTATGATATAGATGAATAAGATTAATTAATTTAGTAAAACACTCTTACTTAAAAAATGTTGATGAAAAATTAATGTATGAAAAATATACTTTTTATTTAATGTTCTGTAGAAAGATTAATTGCTTCACGGGAAATGAGTTTCACACTGTTATCAAAAGTATAATTTTTGTTTAACCTTATAAAATTAATGGATTGCTTAATTTCTTCGAGGTAAATGAGTTACACAAAAAAAAATGGGTATCGAAAGAATAATTTTTATTTAATGTTATACAAATGGATTAACTGTTTATAATTAAATGAATTGCGCAATTAGATCGTGATCCAGAGTTGTTCTTTGTACCGTAAGTTCATTTTTGTGTGCTTCATCTTCCTGCAAAAACTTTTGACGCAAAGCTGTTCGTGTGGAGCATGAAAAATCATTGTGTGTTTGCTTCTCCTACTCGTCCTCCATTCTGAACCCTTCTTACCCCGGCTCCTCAACAAGGATGTAATATGTAAATTATGTATTGATGGATAATTAAAAAATACATCACAAGTTGAAAATGAAGAAGGCCAAAAACATGGAGTTATGATTATGGAAATAGATGAGGCTTACGGAGCCAAGGGTGTCAAAGAAAAATAATATTCAAGTCATTTTTTTCATGTTATCCTAAGTTCTATAACCTTGAGATTACAGTCCAAGAGGCATACATGGAATTTTTAGGAGAAACATAGTGTATTATTAGTATGCTAATATATTCTATACTTTTGGACATGTAAAGAGTAAACAAGAGATTTTCCTTTCATATATGAGATTTTTTTATTATATATGAGATTTTTCTCTCATATATAGGGGTGACTTTAGTGTGGAAATATTAAGGGTTACAATGAGCTTATAGTTGGATGATTAATTTCTATAAAGATAATGTTAATAGGTGATTAATTTTCATAACGATAGTGTTATGATTTATTTGTAATTATGTTGATTTAATGTGGTTATGTTAGGAACTGATTCTCCTCCTTTTGTATGTAAATGTTTACTTTTGTATCTATGATTCATTACTTGTGCTTGTATGAGACAACAAACAAATTATAATATCCAAACTCTAAAATGTTGAATTGAGCCTAACTCAATGGATGAACATGTTATAGAAAAGTGCAAAAGCAAGAGAAGTGAAAATTTTGTGGTTTCAAGAGTACCATGTATCCTCTACATAATACACAGATTGGATGTTACACTACTCATTATTGGAAAAAAAAAATATTTCTATTAAAATTTTAACACCCCTTATACCTATTAAAGTTAAGGTTAAATCAACATTCAATTAAAACCACAGTGACTAATTACACTATCGGTGAATGAAACAAATAACTTGTTGTAACCATAAATTTGATCATAACTCTAGCTTTTCTACTCCGTTCACAAAAATAAACCAATTTTAAGTTTGATAATTCCTATAAGTGTAGATTCTGAAATTTATGTATTCCAACCTAAAATGAAAGCTTTTATAATAATATAAACACTAGAGTGCATATAACAAATCTAGAACATATAAACTTCATTCTTTTCTAGTTTATCAAAATATCACTTCAATGAAAGAGACCAATCAATATTCGATGAAGGAGACCTAGCCGATTTTCGAATAGACTAGTATGTTTTTTTTATTGGAAGACTACATCATACATTTCCCATACAAATTTAATGAATTTCCATAGTTTAGATTGACAAAATAATGACTTAACCTAATGAAATAGATTATTATAACTTGTTTAGTGCATCTTGACAAAATTTAAAGTAGGGCCTCTTGTGATGGTAGAGTCCAGTGAGTTAACCACTGGGGCAAACAACAATTTGGAGGAGCTTGATGTGGCTGCCAAGCTGGATTGCGGAGAAGTGATAAGTGCAACAGTTGAGGGTTTGTTAATTCTGGTACATGGGCGGATGCTGTGATAAGAAGAGGAGACAACAGAGAAGGCACATGATGTACCAGGGTGTCAGGATGTAATCATTTCATCACCTCTGTGCAAACGGTAAACCGATGGCTTGACCTTTCAAGACTCCAAACATCATCAGTGGATTTGTTAGCAGTGGCCGCCTTAACCATTGCAGGCCAAGAGATACAATTACCACTTAATTAAATATTTTTATAAGATCAACGGGGCATTTTTGTTTGTATAAATACCTTAAAAAATTGTAAGAGTTTGAGCATGAAAGAACATAAAATAGAAGTTGCTATTTTGTATTTGTAGGTGTTTTCTCAGTTGATTTTTTTTTTGAGTTCGTAAACTCGTTTGATTCATATCTCCTACTTTTTGTTCATTGAATTACATTTTTTTTTGGATTCACTATATTGTTTTTAATTTAAACAAACTTTTTAATTATTTGGAGTACACGGAGTTCGTGGGTTTCAAAACTCCGAACCTGAAATGGGTGATTTTAATATAAAGGCATATTGAACCAAAATCGAGATATTCAACATTCAGAGTTGTTAAAAGTGTGTGGAGTTCTTTAGTCTCAAAACCCCAAATCTGAATTGGTGGGCCCAAAGACTATTCGCATTTCATGACTTGGGATTAGTTGTTACATTTTCCTTTTTGTGTTGGGTGTTTGTAAACCCCGAAACCCTCAAGTGTTGGGCCCACAACTTATTCGCATTTCATGATTCGACAGTTATCCCTCTATTTTTTTTTTTACGGCCTTTATAATCGTCGAATCCCAAACCCCGATTGACCTCCGGTTTTTCACATTTGGTATTAGAGCAAGATATCCATCTTGCAATTGGTTAGTTCATTGCAGATTGTTCATGTTAGTGCCAAAATTTTATCCTCTTGTTTTTCCTGCGCATAATTTTTTCAAATTTTATATAAATGGCTATGTCTGGTAGTAGTTCTTCTTAGGTTCAGGTTCCTATTCTAAGCGAGAAGTCATATGACTCTTGGTATATTTGAATGAGGACGATTTTATGTTATCAGGATTTATGGACCTATGTTATTGATGGTTATGCTGAGCCAACTGACATAACAACATAATTGGCTCTCTTCAATGCTGACCATGTTTTGTTGAAGGAAAATAGGAAGAAGGATAACAAGGCTCTTGGATTAATCCAACAAGGATTAAATGAATCCATTTTTACAAAGATTTATAGTGCTGCATCTTTGAAGATGGCTTGGGATATTCTTGAAACCTGTTATCAAGGTGTGTCCAAAGTGAAGACATTTAAGTTGCAAAACTTAAGAAGGGACTTCAAAAATATAAAGATGAAAGATAATGAAAGTGTTGATACTTTCATGACTCAAGTGATGAGTGTTGTGAACTAGCTCAGGAAGTATCAAGATGATGTTGAGAATAAGAGAGTTATTGAGAAAGTGTTGAGAAGTTTACCTAAGAAGTTTGAACCTATAGTTGTACCCATAGAGAAATTTAAAGATTGAAATCAAATGCAAATTGATGAATTAATTGGTTCTCTTGTTGCTCATGAATCTAGAATATCTAGATATGAAGAAGTATCATTGGAGCATGCTTTCAAATCCCAACTGCATGTGACCAAAGGCAAAGGCAGAGGAAGGTTTCATACTCGTGGTAGAGGAATTCAATTTTCTGGCCGAAGGGATAATAGAGCTAAATCAGATTCTCAGAAGAAGTCCCAGCAGAATCCTCCTAATTTAAGACGGAGCAACAACAAACCTTGGCAGCAAGAAAATCAGAGGTATGATAAAACTAAAGTACAATGTTATTATTGTAAGAATTTTGGGCATATTTCTAACAAATGTTTGAAGAAACACGAAGATGTTGGAAAACAATATGCACATATTACAAATTAGTCTAAGTATGATCAAAATTCTGTGTTCTTGACTTGTAATGTCACTCAAGAAAGTGCTAATGATATTTGGTTTTTGGATACTGGTTGCAGCAACCACATGACTGGTAATAAGGATTTATTTTCTTGTATTGATACTAGTATTCAATCTGAAGTAAAACTAGGAAATGATTGTAAGGTTACAGTTAATGGTAAAGGTGTAGTTCCGGTTTATACTAATAATAATCAGAGAATAAATATTATTGATGTTTATTTCATGCCTGGTTTAAAATGATATCTTATTAGTGTTGGACAACTGATGGAGAAAAAGTACAGAGTGTTCTTCAAGAACAAGGTATGTACAATCTATGATAAATCACCCAACAAACAGTTGATTGCAAGAGTAGACATGACCAAGAATAGAATTTTTTCAATTGTTATGAGAAATGATTTGAGTGGTTCTTTGAATGCTTATAAAGCTAGAAGTTTAGATGAATCTTGGTTATGGAATTTGATATATGGTCATTTACATTTTGGTGGCTTAGATATGTTACAAAAGAAACAAATGGTAAAGGGGTTACCTTGTATTCAACAACCTGAAGCTCTTGTGAGAGCTCCATACTTGGAAAACATCACAGAGATAAATTTGTTTTAGGTGTTTCCTACAGAGAAAAAGCTCCATTGGAAATTGTCCACACATATTTATGTGGACCTATGCAAACAACTTCTTTAATTGGTTGTGTTTATTTTATGACTTTCATTGATGATTTTAGTAGGAAGACTTGGTTGTATTTGTTGAAACAGAAATCTGAAGCCTTTGATGTTTTAGGAAGTTTAAGCCTATTGTTGAGAATGAGAGTGGGAAAACCATTAAAATATTAAGGTTTGACAGAGGAGGTGAATACAAACTTAATGAATTCATTGAATTTTGTGATCTTTATGGAAATGAAAGGAAGTTTACTACTCAATATACTCTACAACAAAATGGAGTGGCTAAAAGGAAGAATTGGACCATCATGGATATGGCTCGAAGCATGTTGAAAGAGAAGCATATTTCAAATGAATATTGGTGAGATGCGTTTCGTTGCTCTGTTTTTATGTTGAATAGAAGTCCGACCAAGACTATGAGGGATCGTGTACCTCAGGAAGCCTGGGATGGTAATCCTTGCAATGTTTCTCATTTTATATTTTTTGGATGTGTTGCATTTGTGCATGTAACTGAAGAAATGAGGAGGAAGATGGATGACATAAGTGAGAGATGTATATTTGTTGGATATAATGAAGAGTCTAGAGAATATAAACTCTACAATCCCATCACCCAGAAATATGTAATCAATAGAGATGTTCAATTTAAAGAAGATGAATCCTGGGATGGAAGTATTGACAAATCAATTTCAGAGGGAGTTGTGTTACCCCGTGAAGATGATGGTGGAGATGAGAAAGTTGAAGGAGATGGACAGATAGTTCCACATGTAGATACACCTGTAGCAATAATTCCAACAAGGCAAGCACCAAATTTCAACCCATCTTAGTTTAGAACGCCCACAACTCATGAGCGTGGTGAGCCATCTAGACATTGTGGACATCAATCATATTCACAGGTAAGTAGTGAATCAAATCCCACTTTAACTTCATTAAGAAACAGATTTAAAGGACAAAAGACTAGAAGCTTAAGAGAACTGTATGATCAAAATAAAGAAGTAGATTAGATTTCAAATTTTTCATTAATGGCATGTGATCCTGTAAGTTTTGATGAAGATGATAAAGAGGATGTCTGGATAAAAGAAATGGATGAGGAGATTGATTCCATTGAAAGAAATAACACTTGGGATCTTGTAGATTTACTTGAAGGTAAGAATAGTATTGGTGTTAAGTGGGTTTAAAATACTAAGTTGATTGCAGATTGTGAAGTTGAAAAGTACAAAGCAAGACTTGTAGCTCAGTGGTTTAGTCAACAATCGTGCATTGATTATAATGAAACATGTGCTCTTGTAGAAATAATTGACACTGTGAGAATGGTCTTAGCTATTGCAGCTCTGAATAGATGGATCATGCATCAGATGAATGTTAAGTCTACATTCTTGGATGTATATTTGGAAGAAGAGGTTTCTGTCAGACAACCTTTGGGTTATGAGATTGATAAGCATAGAGATAAAGTTTAAAAGTTAAGGAAGGCTTTATATGGATTGAAGAAGGTATCCATAGTTTGGTATAGCAGGATTGATGAATACTTGATCAGTGTTGGATTCAAGAGAAGTCCAAGTAAACCAACTCTGTATACAAAGGTAAACCACGAAGGTAAAATTTTGATTGTTTGCTTGTATGTTGATGACCTAATTTTTATTGGAGATCTATCTGTAGATGATTTTTAAAATTCCATGAAAATAGAGTTTGAGATGATTGATTTAGGATTGATGAAGTATTTTTTTGGAATTTAAGTGGATCGATATGATGATGGAATTTTCATTTGTCAAACTAATTATGCAAATGAAGTGTTGAAAAGGTTTAGAATGTTGAATTGCAAGTCAGCTACAACACGAATGGCAACTGGTATTAAACCTAGCAAGTATATCATATGTTGATCCAACTCTGTATAAAAGGTTGGTTGGAAGACTTATGTACTTAACAACAACAAGACTTGATATCATGTTTGTTGTAAGTTTGATTTCAAGATTCATGGAGACTCCAAAGTGTACTCATTGGAAAACAAGAAAGAGGATCCTAAGATATGTTGTTGGAACAACTGACTTTGGTATCTAATACACATCAATTTTAAACTTTGCGCTGATCGGATATACTGATAGTGATTTTGCAGGTTCCATTGATGATAGGAAGAGCACATCTGAGTATGTGTTCAGTTTTAGATCTGGAGCAGTGGCATGGGAATCAATGAAACAACCCATTGTGACTCTATCCTCTCATGAGGTAGAGTATGTTGCAACAGTTGCAGTTGCATATCAAGTTGTGTGGATGAGAAGTGTCTTGAATGAATTTTTGCATGACCAGAATGATGCAACCTGAATTGTCCGTGATAATAAATCTGCCATTGCACTGTCAAAAACTCATGTTTTTCACAAGCAGAGTAAGCACATTGATACAAGGTATCATTTCATTTGAGAGATGGTAAATGGTAAAGAAATTTTTGTCCATTTCTATAGATCCGAAGAACAATTTGCAGACATATTTATGAATCCTTTGGAAAATGAATTGTTTAAAATTCATAGAAGAAATATTGGGGTCTGCAAGCTATAATGCATTGTTTACAGCAATTTTTTTTTACATATTTTTCAGTTCATTTTTCTCTAAAATGATTAAGAGGCAGTATGTTAGGATGTAATCATTTCACCACCTCTATTGAAAATGGTAAATCGGTGGCTTGACATTTCAAGACTGGAGACACCATCGGTGGATTTGTTAGCGGTGGCCGCCTTAACCTTTGCAGGACACGAGATACCATTACCGCTTAATTAAATCTTTTTATAAGATCGAAGGGGCATTTTTGTTTGTATAAATACCTGAAATAGATTGTAATAGTTTGAGCATGAAAGCACATTGAATAAAATTTGTTATTTTCTATTCGGAGGTGTTTTCTCTGATTTTTTTTTTTGAGTTCGTAAAATCATTTGATTCATATCTCCTACTTTCTGTTCATTGAATTAAGGTTTTTTTTTGGATTCGCTATATTGTTTTTAATTTAAACAAATGTTGTAATTATTTGGAGTGCATGGAGTTCTTGAATTTCAAAACTCCGAACCCGAAATGGGTGATTTTAATATAAAGGCATATTGAACCAAAGTTGAGATATTCGGCATTCGGAGTTTACTTGTTAAAAGTGCGTGGATTTCTTTAGTCTCAAAACCCTCAAACCCGAATTGGTGGGCCCAAAGATTATTCACATTTCGCCATTTGGGATTAGTAACTTATTCACATTTTGCGATTCGACAGTTATTGTTGCGTTGTTTTTTTTGTGTCGGGCCTAATCGTTGAATCCTGAACCCTGATTGACTTTCGGTTTTTCACACAGGGGACAGATGGGAACTGGAAAATTAGGTAATGAGGACATATATATTCTAGGGATCTCCAAAGAATCCATGGCTGGGGGTGGGTGTCTCCACTAAGGTAGCATGCTTGTCAAGAGTGATAAATTGTGAAGCAAGAAATATAGAGCATAAAAATGTATTAAGAATATAAGAATAAAGTACAATGAGAAGAGTTAATGGAGATGTACTATGCAAAGGAAAATAATTGAGCTAAATAGGCTCAAGAAAATCAAAAATAGAAAGTGCAGCTGGCCAGGAAAACTGGCAGTGTACAGTCATCCTGTTGAGGTTACATTATATTTAATACTCCCTCTTAAACTCAACAGTTACAAACATCCGCACTGATTATGCCTAAGTGTTGTCTCTGAAAATCAAAAACAGATTTTCCCAATGGCTTTGTGAAAATATCTGTAAGCTGATCTCGAGAACCACATAATTGTAGTTCAATATCACCATTATTGACTAGCTCGTGTATGAAATGAAAACGAGTGTCAATGCGTTTGCTTTTCTTGTGAAACACATGATTTTTGGATAGAGAAATTGCAAGAGCAGCGTCTGTAATAGTGGTTCAGCCTCCATGACGACCTACAACAACTTACCTCTCTAGGCCAAGGTGCCCTACCTCACCTCAAGGTTGACCTCAGGTGACTCTGGCCGATGGGCTGGCATGGCTGTTGGGGTACAACCGAAAATGGAAGGAGGAGAGGTGAGGAGATGGGATTCGATCTGCTACATCTCCTCTGACTATTATTGTTCGACTAAACTTAGTTGTTGTTCATTCTAGTGACAAAACGGTTGATCATTCAACTTCAAGAGATTCGAACACTCTATCTTTGGATATGAAGTCGGAGGTCGGTACAGGTCGACTTCTCGTCAAAGGTCGAAGTGGTGGGTCGGAATCGAATTCCAACAAAATTGGTCTGGAGGAAAATGAGAAGAGGAATCGCAAAGCAAGGTCGAATAAGTGTCCACATTAAGGTCCTCACCAACCAACTTGTTGTTGGGCTACTCAGATCAATCTATAGACATGAAAACATGTTGCTATGTATTCGTTTGTTTGGCTATCAATATCTCTTGGAGGTGAAGCAGCCTTGCATCATCTCGTTCCAGCTCCAGAAATGACCAGGATAAGAGCTGCTTCAGTTCTTCCATGGCCTATGAAGATACAATACAAATTAAATAATAAAAAATAATTTAATTCTAGACTGTGAATTCAAGGTTTAAAGATTCCTCTCCTTATGGTAGAAGAAACCGAGGACACTTCATTATTTTCTACTCAAACAAGAACAAGTCTCGGCCATTCGAGATGATCAATGGGAAGGAAGAAAAAAAAAACGACGGAATATTGTATATAGAAAAAACTATAGCAAAAACTAACTTGAACAATAAGATTTATGTTGAATAATAACATATCTGATAAGATCGTTGTGCGAAGGATTGTTTTCAGAAGGATTGGGAGAAACAACGGTGGACGCAGTGCTGTATATAGAAAAAACTAACTTTTAATCAATAAGATTTTTGTTGATTAATAAGATTTTTGTGGGAAGGATTGTTTTCGGGAAGATTTGGAGAAACCACAGTAGATAAGTTTAGTAAAAAAAGAAGAAGAAGAGAAAAGATAAATACTGAAACCTATCAAAGGTGGAAAAACCTAGAAAGTTTTCTCTATGAAGCTCTTCCTAAGTTTTTCCATCTTCTGTAAGTTTCAGTATTTCTCTCTTCTCTTCTTTTTTACTCACTTTATAAATGGTGAAGATGAATCTTGATATGGATTTGAAACATAAACTTCAACATGTCAATAGTGTGGTTTCTCTAAATCTTTCTAAAAACAAAAACTAACTTATCTATAAAATTAAATTAAATTAAATAATATATTTTCTATTAAATTAAATTAGATTGATATTATAGTTTCTACTAAATTAAAATTTTAAATAATATATTTTTCTAAATCTATAAATATATAATGCAAATAGATTAATTAAAACATTTTTTGGGTGGAAAGATTGGTTTGGTTTATTTGTACTTTAAAGATATTTTGGTATATATATATAGAAAGAGAGGGGTTTACTTGGGTGGAAAGATTGGTTTGGTTTATTTGTACTTTAAAGATATTTTGGTATATATATAGAAAGAGGGGTTTACTTAAGAGTTATTGTCTTTATAATTTTATTTTTCTTATAATAAATGGTAAGTTAAAATATAGTGTTTTTTAATGTTTATTACATATAATAATAGTTATTTTGATATTTAGTTTAATGGTTAAAAATAAGTGTTTCCTCCTAAAAAATAACATGTTCAAATCCAGAAAGAGTAGAATTTTTTGAGTATCTGGGTGGGCAAAACCCTCCAATAAAATGATTCGTGTCCATTTTTTTGCTTTTCAGGTAATCTGTTTGCTCTCTAGTTATTCTACCCCTTCTAAATTCAATAGCTTGTGGGGTGTGGGGGCATGACATATTATCGAAGTTCCAACCCCACCAACATGTAAATAACTTTTGTGGAAGTGAAGAGACATTTTACTATTTTTTTTTCATAGCGTCTTGCTTTTGTCTTCGTCACATTAGTCCCGACAGAACAATATTCCGCGTCGAATTTCCGGTTGGATGATGTTAACTAAATGACACTAACAAGAATTTTAAAAATAATTGTTGAAATTTCCAAATATATAATCACTGTCTGACAAACAAATTTCAACAGAGTGTTCATTTTTTCTGGACAGTCTGTTGAAATTTCTGGACAGAGTGTTAATTGTTGAAATTTCGAAATATATAATCACTGTCTGACAAACAAATGGCTTCCTCGACAGTTCAGTAATTCCTGGAATTTTCTGCATGTTGTGGAACGTTTCACCCTTGAATATTTATTATAATAATTTTCTGCGTGTTGTGGAATTTTCTGCGTGTTGTGGAACGCTTCTCATAATTGTTATAATGGGCGGTGTTGCATATTTATTATTCTAATTGTCATGTGATTCTCACAATTGTTTTAATCTATGGGAATCATTTGTTGTAAATGGTGTTAATGGTATTGAATGTTTATTTCAGGACTTCATAAATATTAAAGAATAGTAAACATTAATTATTATTATAATTAATGGTATTGATTTTTTAATATTATTATCATATTTTTTTTAATTTTTCAGTTTTCATTGAAATTAAATTTATTATTATTAATATAATGTAAGTTTTTGATGGTTGATATTTACGTCGAAAGGTGTACACCTATTGACAATGGGCAGATTTAATAAGGGTTTAGTGCTTAATAAGTTTTCTATGGACAGGATTAAATATGGCTGGAATATTCTTAGTAGTCACACAAAATAAATGGCTTTGATTTCAATCATTAACTTCCTAGCTATTATAAAGACATCTCTTTATGTGTTTATTTTTTTACATTTACCTAATCATATTTAAAAATTACTTTGATAGCTAACTGATTGCCAAGTAAGTGATTAACAAAAATTAAAATATTAACACCAAATAAATGAAGCGCAACCATTTATTTGTTAATCAAGAATAAAATTTAATATATTCTTTTAAGGATTTGTTTCATCTTATCAGCCCCAACAGTTATTTAACTGTTGTGCTAATCCATTCCATTCTATATTTCGAACCCCTAATATTTCGTGAGGAGAGATCATGCTACAGTGATTGCAAAGCCATGCGCTATTATTTTATAATTTGTGAAACATATTCAAATTAATTTGTAAAATAATAGTGTAATACAAATAAAACTATACATTACAACTAACTATCATTACAACTAATGCAAGTTACACATTTGAAACCTATATTTTTGGGTGAATGGTGCAACCATTGCCTACTAGCCTCTCAACAAAGCAAGTTACACATTTGAGCCTTATATTTTTCGGTGAATGGTGTTGGTTGTGGAGCTTGATTATCTTCCTAATTTAGAGGTCTTTTACTTTCAGCCGTGTTTATACCCCAAGAAGTATTTACACCCTAGAAGTATATACACTCTTCCACACGGGGGCGTGCAGAGGGGGGGTTCCCCCTCTGCGGGGTCCAGGGGGGTATCCCTTCGACTGGGGGGGGTTGGGGACAAGTGGGCCCCTAGTGGGGGTTTGAGGGCGAAGCCCCCGAAGAAAAAATTGCCTTGTAAAAGTGTATTGTAATTTCATTGTAAATCTGGGCCGTTCATAATAAGGTCCCAGATCTAACGATAGAGATTATGTTAGGGTTTTTTGCCCTAGAAGGCAACCCTATTTTATGAGGGAAATGTATTGCGGCTATGTATGTTGGCGAATATTGTATTCTGAGATAGGAGATTGTAAGAGAAAGAAGAGGAAGTTACAACGGGTTTTGCTGTAGGTTGTATCCCTTCATTTGCTGGATAATAATAAAGAAAGTACCTGGCAATTTCTCTGGTGGACGTAGCCCACACTGGGTGAACCACGTAAATCTGTGTCTCTCTTGTATTGTGTATCTTCTATGTTTTGTTTCCACATTTGTTTTATTTTATTGCTCCGCGGTCCTTTTTTTCTAACAACTGGTATCAGAGCGTAAGGTAACTCGCAGGAAAGGAGAGTTCCTGGTTCGAGTGGGAGCAATGTCGGAAGATGAAAAGTTTAGGGTCGAGAAATTTAACGGCCGAAACTACCAGTTATGGAAGATGAAAATGGAAGACTATTTATATCAGAAGGATCTATTCCTACCATTGAGCGGAGTAGCAAAGAAGCTGGTTGCCATGAAGCACGAAGAATGGGAGATTCTTGACAGAAAGGCTCTAGGAACGATACGGCTGAGCCTAGCAGCGTCGATGGCTTTCAATATTTCAAAAGAAAAGACAACGAAGGGTTTGATGGATGCATTGGCCAAATTTTATGAAAAACCCTCGGCGTCCAATAAGGTATTTCTAATGAAGAGATTATTTAATATGAAGATGTCTGAAGGTGGGTCTGTTGTAGATCATTTAAATGAATTTAATACGGTTATTAATCAACTAAGTTCTGTAAAAGTGGACTTTGATGATGAGGTTAGGTCTCTTCTAATCTTATGCTCATTGCCAGAAAGCTGGAATGGCTTGCTCATGGCTGTAAGTAACTCTGTCTCTGGTTCAAATACTTTAAAATTTGATGATGTTGTTGGTGTTATCCTTGGTGAGGAAATGCGGAAGAAAAGCATAGGTGAGACTCAGGTAAAGCATTGGACATGGAGAACAGGGGAAGACAAAATGATAGAGGAAAGGGCTTAGGGAACTGTGGGAATTCTAGGAAGGGAAGATCCAAATCCAGAATTGGAAAGATAGAGTGCTGGAATTGTGGGAAGAAAGGACATCTGAAGAAAGACTGCAGAGCTCCAAAGAAACAAAGAGATGGACAACATGAGAGAAATCATGAAGCAAATGTAATAGGTGATGTGTTACAAGATGCTTTGATTTTTTCTGTAGATAATATTTCTGAGTCTTGGGTAGTAGATTCAGGGGCTTCATTTCATGCCACACCCCATAGGAAACATTTTCTCGATTATGTTCAAGGTGATTTTGTACAGGTTCATTTGGGTGACGATGCACCATGCAAAATTGTTGGAATGGGAAAGGTAAAAATAAAGCAATGCAATGGAAACCAATGGTTGTTGAAAGAGGTAAGACATGTTCCATATTCAAGGAAAAATATAATTTCAATAGGGTAGTTGGCAAGTGAAGGTTGTATATCCATATTACAGATAAGATGTGGAAGGTCATCAAAGGATCATTGGTGATAGCGAAAGGAGAGAAGGTAGGTACATTGTATTTATGTACTGGTAATACTGACTCTTCTATATTTTTAGCTTCTACATGAGTGAATACAACACTGTGGCATCATAGTCTGGGACACATGAGTGAAAAGGGTATGCAGATACTTCACAAAACAAATTTGTTGTCAGATCTTAAACAAATTGATTTGGACTTCTGTGAGCATTGTGTTTATGGAAAACAAAAGAGAGTCAGATTTCTCAGAGTCGGAAAAGAAAAGAAGATTGAAAGGTTAGAGCTTGTGCATACAGATGTATGGGGACCAACTCAGGTATCATTTCTTGGTGAATCTCATTATTATGTTACTTTTATTGATGATGCAACTAGAAAAACTTGGGTTTATTGCATTCGAAAAAAATCTGATGTTTTTGATACTTTTAAGAAATGGAAGTATTTAGTTGAGAATGAGACAGGAAAAAGTTTGAAGTGTCTCAGATCAGATAATGGAGGTGAATACTGCAGCAAAGAGTTTGATGATTACTGTTCATGCCATGGAATTCGTAGAGAGAAGATAGTTCCACTAGCACCACAAGAAAATGGTGTGTCAGAAAGGATGAACAGGACAATCATGGAGCGTGCAAGGAGTATGAGATTGCATGTTGGTTTGCCCTTATAGTTTTGGTGTAACATCCCGCTCTGGCGCACTGACAAAACTTATTCTTTGAGGACGCTTGCTCGCAAGTGATCTGGATTTTTATGATGATGAACCACTTAACCTTGATGATGATGCGTCATGATTGATGACAGGATGTTTTACTATTGCT
>ML781033.1:257099-307238 GCA_009831015.1 Picea engelmannii | reverse complement strand
CATGGTTTTCACTTAATTTAATTCCCTCATTACTTTACCCCCTTTACTTTTAAGAAGACTTTAATTAACACCTAGGAGGGTTTTAGTTTACGCCCTAGGTTTATTTTGTAGAATCTTTTCTTAGGGCTTGTCAAATTTAACTTAAAGATGTTTAAATTTAGGTTTTGATTTGAACAGGGCGACAATTTAATTAGGGGAGACATTTAAAGAATTTTATTAGGCGTTACAATATTAGGGGCATCTAGGTTGTCTCATCATCATCACCCATGCGACGTGCCCTTCAGGACACACTACATGCTCCAAGGGTGCCACTCGCCTCGTTTGCTTCTGTTGCGTGACGTGCCCTTCAGGATGCACCACGTGCTCCAAGGGTGCCACTCGCTAACTTGACGGATTGGTAGACTCTATAACCCTTGGAGTCAACACTCCGCCAGGTGAAATTGTGGGAGACTAAGGGATCTAAGGAATAAGGCCGCTGCCTTATTGTGCACCCCTTAGAATCATCGTGAGCGACTGTCGCAGTCTGCCCTCACGGCATCGTGGATCCTCTCGAACTAGGTAATCGTTAACCTACAGTTCGAGCCACGACGGGAGTGCTAATAGGCTGTGGCAGGGGTGTTGTCACAAGTCTCCCTCAATCTCTCTGGAACTCGTGTGTGGCCCCTTTACTCCATATGTGAGTCTGGTCGGCAAGCTATCGTCAGCTTGCATCATCAACCATCATGTCAGATCATGTCAACAACATATCATAAGATCAATAGCCTATCATCAAAACGAAACAATATCATCGTAAATGAAACAACTCAAATAGCCCAATCCCTGACTCAATCCGGAGTCCAAAGGAGTTCCACCGATGCCTCTGCATCCTCAAGGTCCGAAACCCTACACACTCAATGAAACTGAGTCAGCAGCACCTGTCTACATCAATGTAGTAAAACATCCTGTTGTATAACTTAACGCATCATAATGAAGGAAAAATTTTTATCATCATAAAATCTAGATCACTTGCGAGCAAGTGTCCTCAAAGAATAATTTTGGTAAGTGCGCCAGAGAGGGATGTTACATCTTCAATAATTACAATCAGGTATTCCAATAAATGGGCAAGAGGTCCAAACCGTTATTATTCTTTTCTAGGAATTGTTTGCAATATTGTACTTTGAACGTCAACATTGGCTCTTGTAATCTTAACATCTCGCGGAAGACCTGAGGTGCCAAAGAAACAAAAGAGCGGTCTCGCAGTGGAATAATTATTGTATTTGAAATAAATTTATTGGCACACTAAGATACCAACTCTTTATAGTCAAAATCTTGAGGGACATAGTCTGCACGAGCAATCCCAGATGTCCAAATTACTTGGTTCTGGGTGACAGGGGTTGAGTAATAAGAATATGCCCTAGACCAATAGAAGTTTTGGTCCTTACTCCTGAAGATGTTCACTATATCTCCACAAAACCATGGTCGATCTAATGCCATAGGTCTATGAGAATGTTGGTTTTCTCTAGACAATGGTTGAAATGAACAATTGTAAATGATAATGTAACTCTCTGCAAAATCTTTGTTAAATTCTTATGAATGGGAAATCTCCTCGAGCCTTTCGCTGACTAATGAAAATTTGCATGTGTGGTTCATGATGACCTATATGAAGTAAATCTTACTTATTTCACATTTAGAAGTGCGAATGTGGTGGGTACGGCGAAGAGAAATTAAGGATTGGAGTTTTTTTTAACGTGCCAATCCCATGACGTGCGAACGACATTTCATGATTTTGAAATCAACACACGCAAGGGATAATATAACCCCCCACAAATATTGGTTTAATTCATATTAATAGGATATATCCTCGATCCTTTCGCCCATCAATGACAATCTATATGGTTCCTGTACGATGAGTTGTTAGAATTAAATGTCAGTAATTGCATATTTAGAAACAAGATATATATATATATATATATATATATATATATATATATATACATACATTAAAACAATTTTTTTTTATTATAGACAAGTAAGAAGGTCATGAAGACGGGGGAGAGCAAGGAATGAATGTAAAGATATGAAAAGCACTTGGAAGGGATTAAAAATAGGGTTATGGGGTTTAATTAGGAGAGACAAGTGTACCAAGACCAAATTTTATGTATCCTAATCTTTTATTGCAAAACCTGTAAAATGGAGGAGAGCATGATGAGGCAGTTTAACAGTCGCTTTGTATATTTGCAGAATTCAGAGAAAGTGGCTAAATATGACAATGGAAAATGGTCATCCAGGCTCATTTTCAGAATCAAATATTGAAAATTTCACGAACAGGCCAACCTGATGACGCGCAACTGAAATTCCATGATTTTTGAAATTAACACCCGAAAGGGATAATATAACCATCCAAAAATTTTGGGTTAACGTGTGTTAATGGGAGATTTCCTCAAATCCTAGTATAGAATTAACACTTGGTAGTTGCATACCTAGAAATAATATCTTATATATAATTGCTAATTGCTAATTGTAAAAGGGCGGAAGCACATGAAACAACGATTAGGAATTGGATATTTCTTGAACCCGCCAACCCGACAATCCACAAAAGAAATTTGAAGAAATGAAGTATGGAAAGCGAATGAGCACGAATCAAAATGAGGTGACAATAGTTCCACAAGAGACGCGAAGTGTCGACGGTCAAATTGTATGTCTCAAAAGTTTTCAGTGAAAAATGTACTATATATATATATAAACATATTTGTATTATAGACAACTACCAAGGTTAGGGAGATGAGGGAGAGTACAAAATGAAAGGAAAGGTATGAAAAGCGATTGAATGGGATTGAAAATAGGGTTACGGGGGATAATTAGGAGAGCTGAGTGCCCCACGGTCAAATTGTATGTATCGGATTTTTTGACTGCAAAATGTGTAAAATGGAAGAGAGCATGATGGGGCAGTTCAACGGTCAGTTTTTATACTTGTGGAATTCTGGGAAAGTGGCTAAGTATGGAATAGGGAAACGGTCGATCGGGCTCATTCTCGGAATCGATGGTTGAATATTTTATGAACGGACCAACCGGATGATGCGAAAATGAAATTCCATGATGTTTGAAATTAACAGTCGAAAGGGATAATATAACCAATATGTATTAATGGGAAATTTCCTCAAATCCTGGTTTAGCATTAACGGTTGGTAATCGCATACCTAGAAACAAGATCTTATATATAATTGGTAATTCCTAATTGCAAAAGGGAATGGGCACAAGAAACATCGATTAAAAATTCGATATTTCTTGAACCCGCCAAACTGACTATCCGACAAAGAAATTCTAAGAAATGAAGAAGTATGGAAAGTGGACAGATAGGCTTCAAAATGGCACGACAATAGTTCCACAGAAGAAGTGATTAGCTAACGGTTAAATTGTATGTCTTGAAATTTTTCAGTGCAAAATGTGTACCACGGAAGAGGGCATGATAGGTAGACTGTAATATAGAAGACGGTATGATCTGAGTCCAGTTGTAAATTTGTATATCATGGAAGTCATGATACTGTTCATAGGTCATTGACCAATAGAAATCCAATCTAAAGCCCGCCTACCGAGAATCCACAATCGAAGAAGTGACTTGGTATGGAATGGGGACACGATCGGTGGGTGTCGCTATATAAGAGAACAAGTGAAAAGTTGAACCCGCAAGTCTCCCTACCCGTTAACCCAAAGATTTTTGAAAAAATGAATAAGTGACGAGAAAGATAAAGTTCAGGGAAAAGAGAAACGTATATTTGGCCAAGCATAAAAGACGAAAAATAAGGGCTAATATATTCACATCTGTAACATATATCTCATTTCCTGCCAAGATATATAGTTGGAAATAAGTGCAAAGGTGGAAGGCACAGAAAAAAACAACTAAGGAATAAGATCCATGCGTTTACTTGGTTCTTGGTTGTATGCTTCATCTGTCAATTTGTATATCGCGAAACTCTGAGTGTTTTTTGTAGGAAACAGAATAATATAATTGCATTTTTGCCGATAAACGAATAATACATATTAAATATGTACTTTTATAAAGTATCGACATGAGATTTTATAGAGCATGTACGGATCCCTCATTCCATACTTTGCCACTTTTTTGGATCACAGGTTCTTAGGATGGCAGGATAAAAATTGAGCCTCTATTGTTCTGTTTCCTATAAGTAGCACCCAGAGTTCCGTGATATACAAATTGACAGGTGGACCTGCGGTCTTGTTGGCTCAACATTACACTTCTATTGTTCTGTGTCCTCCAAACAACACTCAGATTTCCATGATATACAAATTTACAGATGGACTCCAGGAATGGCCAGCTCAAGATTGTGATTGTTTACGGATGGATAGCCTGATCAACTATCTAACATTATCTAAAAACATTATTTTCAAATACTAAATTATTAATATTAAATATTGATATTTGTACGGATCCCATATTCCATAGCCACCTTTTGGATCGTGGGTTCTCGGGATGGAGGGCTCAAAATTGGGTCTCTATTTCTCCATGTCCTACAAATAGCACCGAGAGTTTCACGATATACAAATTAACAGGTAGATTTGCAGATTGGTTGGCTCAACATTGCACATCTATTGTTCTGTGTCCTCCAAACAACTCTTGTATTTCCACGATATACAAATTGACAGAGAGAATCCAGGGATGGTGAGTTCAAGATAGTGATTTTTTACCGATGGTGATCTCTATCAGTTATAAAACATTATCTAAAAAACATTATTTTCAATACTAAATTATTAATTTAAATATTGATATTGTACAATTTAATTACATAAAATTACTAAAGGATTTTAAATATCTTATTTGAAAGAACAACCCACGTATTCAGAAACTCGCCATTCGAAACGTTTGTACAATATGAAATGGGGAAGCAGTCGGTTGAGCTAGTTATATAAAAGTAAGTGGAAATATTAACACGTGTATCTGTCAACTTCCGCACCTAGAAATTTTCCGAGAAATGAGTAATACAAACTAAATATGTACTTTTATAAACTATGGACATGATATTTTATAGAGCATGTATAGATCCCTCATTCCATACCTATCCACGTTTTTGGAGCACGGGTTCTCGGGCTGGCGGGATGAAAATTGGGCCTCTGTTGTTTTGTGTCCTAAAAATAACACCCAAAGTTCCGCAATATACAAATTGACAGGCAGACTTGCGGGCTGGCTGGCTCAACATTTCACTTCTATTGTTATGTGTCCTCCAAACAGAACTCAGAGTTCTGCGATATACAAATTAACAAATGGACTCCATGAATGGCGGGCTCAAGAGTGTCATTATTTAGGGATGGTCATTCATGTCAACTATCTAACATTATCTAAAAACATTATTTTCAAATAGTAAATTATTAATATTAAATATTGATATTGTACATTTTAATTACATAAAATTATCAAAGGATGTTAAATCTCCTATTTAAAAAAAATGAAGGAAACAAAACAAAGATTTTTTAAATTCTATCACCGCAAGCATAACAACAACCGATTCGAATTATTTCAAATTATTCCAGGAGATTAATTTTACCAATCTCATTGATAGTAGAACATGGAATTTAATATCTTCTTGATGCTAATTGATTCTATAATGACACACTTGAAATACAAAGTGACGCACTTATACAATGCATTACAAATTGACAGACAAACTTGCGGGCTAGCTGGGTAAAAAAATGAAAATCTATTGTTCAGTTTCCTCCAAACAACTCTCGAAGTTCCGCGATATACAAATTTACAGACGAAGCATACAACCAAGAACCAACTAAACTCCAAACAGGCCGCAAGAAATATCCCACAGGGTTCCATAGAGAAACACACATCTATCTTTTCATCAAACAATTTGATACACTAAGAAAAGACATCGCGACATTGGTTCTCTTACATCTGGTATATGTTCCCATGAGAAAATAATCGAGGCCATGGGATATATGGGGTTTGCTGCCATGCTTCCTGGACCGAAAAATCTTATGTGCATTGAATCTCAAGTACACGAGTCTGACGAACATTTATCTGGCTATTGAAGAAATATTACAGAGACACATGAGATATTTTTGTTTCCCACCAAAGCTTGATGTTTTTTTTTCGTTCTTCAGCCGATATGAAATATTGCATTGTCCTCATTTAATGTAAATATGTTGTTTATCCGAAAGTCGCGTAGTATGTAGACAGTGCTTGCATTTTTCTATAGGTATGCTTCATACGAGAATTATGCCAACCTAGGAAGCACATCTTGTAATAGAGGTTGACTAATTGTACAATGCATGATTGTGTTTCCCACTGTTTGGATGGTAGCACTAAGACAATGGCCATATATATATGGACATTTTTCACCGCACCACAGACAATCAATCATACTATCACTTATCAAATATGAAGAAGAAGCACGAGAGTTGCATTTCACACACATGGGCTCAAAGAGGATCGAGTACGCATTCGCTGCAACCAAAACACCTTCAACCTGGAAATGCGAACATAGAAATTAATACATTGAACATTACAATACAAAACTGTGGTCCCCCCTAAAATATAAAAATAAAATAAAACAAACCAAAGAAATTTGGTGAAGGATTTTGTATAAGAAAACCAAGGATGATTATGTGGATGTATACGCACAACAATTGTAGAACTAGCTAGTTTCTTCAGATCCTGTACTATGTCTACTCGCAACTCTGTTACAAATGTTTCTTGGGTTGTCCAAAAGATCCTTTCTCTAACATCCCTTTTCTTTTTATTATTTTTGAAGAGCATAATTGGAAACTTCCCTTTATGCAATTGTTGTTCCATTGACAAAAACAAAATTTAATAGGTAACGAACAATTGCAGCTGTAAGATGGAACAGTGCAATATTTTTGTAACTTACCCAAGATACATGCACATGAGAAAGTAAAGGACAAAACTGGATATGGAAAATGATACCATTGCCTTGTTGCTATTTGACTCTCCATCCTTTATATGGAGAATGTGTTGCGGGACAAATTTTCACGCCAGTGTGACAATTATGCCAATGGTTCCAATTGGGTAAATACCATTGTTCTGTGCAAGCTGGCTGATAGTCGTGTCTGGGAAAAAATGATATTCTGAACAAACAACGGGAATTTTTTCCACAATACTTGTTTCGTTCAACAAAATAATTTGATCACAATCACCATGATCATATACTATTTTGGGTAATATATTAAAATTTTTAATGGATATCCCATTACTGGGCAGTATCTTTTTTGCATGTCTCTGGATAAGTTGTGTAGGAATAGTTAGTCTGACTTTCATCATGACCTCCATGTCTGTCATGTCAGCACACATAATGGATCTAGTTTTGTTTTCCTTGTCCAAGTAGGTGATATAGACATCCATTATGTCCATGATGAACACTTTCCCAGTTTGACAGTTGTTCAAGCCCTCTATTGATAGTACTTTGGGTGTTTCAACTCTAGACCTGGTGAAAATTTTTGAACAGGAAAACTAAAGTGAATGATAGTGTGCATTTTTTTTTGTATTCTCTTTTCACTTTCATAAGTCTACAAGTAGACACATGGCTTTGATGAACTATGGATCCAGAGTTTTGCAACCACACCTCTTATTCTGTGGAACCTGCACTATGTTCGATCTCTTGCTTGTACTTGTTGATACTTATTGTGAACTACAAACCATGTATTACAGATGACATCAACATATTCACTATGCCATAGATGAATAAGTAGCTGAGGATATTTTTTTGGTAAACATACCAACCTTTATCCTTGTCGGTTTGTTGATGTCTAGGATGACTGACTGCTCATAGTCATGTCGCTAGTCCAACTTTTTCTGATCCAAGCATGTGTAGATGAACATCAGAAGGACTAAATAGGCATATGCATTATATAATATCTATAATAGTTCTTAATGTCACATGCAGGGTGGAATGAGATGGAATACGAAATAGGTTGTCAAGGAATATACTTAAGAAACATGAGGAACCGAGACTCAAATTCTATGCCTCTGGTTTTTTCACTGGAAAAATGTGTAACAATAAACATGGCATGATATCGGGGCATGAAGCACAATATGTATATCGTAAACCCCCAGTAGCTATGGGAGAAATCTTTAACCCGCTAGCCCGGCACCCGCAATCAGAAAAGTTGATAAGTATGGAATAAGGTAGAAGAGTCACCATAAATATGAAACCGTTAGTCCGCCAACTGATGCACAAAGGAATTTTTGGAAATATCGCTAAGCAGGGAAATTAGAAAACACAAAGGGATAATAGAAAATGGAAAAAGTAGAAATGGGGAGGGAAGAAAAACCCATTTCTTCCACGTCATCATTTTCTAGTCTAATATTATATTCCCCCACCTGGTTTGCATATTTAATTTAGCACCACATTTGGTATACCTTTTCAAATATTGCACCACGTAACCCTCTACTGTTGCATAAAACAATTCATATTCATGTCCAACGAACATGTTTCTTCCAAGGTAGCAATGTCGAATATACAATGGACATGAAAGCAAGTTAGTAGGAAGACATACCTGTAAAAGAAAGAAAAAAATTTCTATTTATTCCAATGTAACAACAAACAAAATACAATTCACATGAGAATATGCAGAAATATATGTAGTATATACATATAGGTAAACCCAAAAAAATTAGAACCATATTAAATAAAGAAGGGAAAAAAAAAGGTGCAGTGCAGAAGAACAAGGACAAAAAATATACGGACAATAAACAAAATACTGGATACTGGAATATTAAATAATAGTACAGGTATCCACCTCTACAACTCCTCACCTACATTACCACTAAAGAGCCCATCGTCCTCTCCATCATTTTTGTTTGTTTAAATGTAGCAATGCAAGAAAAACTATTCTAGCAGAATAATTTAAGTCTGTATGGACACAATAATTTAAGTCTATATGGACACAATAACCTGAGTGAAAACTATTCTATTATATGAATGTGTCAAGTACAATTTCTGAAAGAATACTTTATAAATCAATTCCTAAAATCATTTATTGAGAAGATCTTTATGACTAGATTAGAGTCCATACGAAAGTTTTAGAAATAATTTGATTCTCATTTTGGACAATCAAATGGATTGGTGTGATTAAATTATGGAAGAAACAATTTTCTGTAATTGGATTTCTTTTATAATAGAGGTATTTCCTGTACATTGAAATTTCTGGTATAAAACATCTAGACATGAACATATTGAAAACTAGTCTATGTGTATATATGGAGTAAGTATTTTTCTGCGATTACAAACTCAGATTCAAAAATTTAATAAGGACGCTATTTACCACTTAGTGTATATTTAAACCTTTATGGACCAATACTTTTCCATGATATATATATATATATATATATATATATATATATATATATCACATATAGACAATTATATGTCTAATTACTATTGACAGACATTATAATGAAATACAGAACCTAATGTCTACTTAAGAAAAAAAGTATATATATGTATATATTGATAGTGATCCTGAATTTTCGACAGACATGCAACCACAGCTATAAATCAAATTCATAGGAGTTGGAATACTCTAGTTAAAGAAAAAACCGATGTACTTCATTCAACATAAATCGAATACAATAGACCAAAATATATCAATAACTCCATTATTAAACTCTGGGAAACCTTTTTCTTTCTGTAATGGAATAAGCCAATGGCACAAGACAGATTCGAGTTGCATAAATAACAAGTATTGTGTTCAAAATCAAAGGATAGAATCACTTTGACATAGATGATCATTCTGAGTAATCTCGGCCAGGATTACCTTTCAATAATTAAAGAAAAAAAAAAGTGTATTACACAATTGGCGAGATCTAGATTCAAATATAGACTCAATACTTATAAAAGAACTGGTGTTATGCCATTAATGGAAAAACTACCACAAAGGTTTACTCCAACAAACATTACAACAGACAAAGAACTAATTATAACAGAGCTAGTTGAATCACGATCTCCTTGGATGATGGTAGAACCTGTAGAGTTAGCCTGAGATGTGAGAGGTTCATAACCCGAATACCTTTTGTGTAGGAGGCAGTGGCGGGTATCCGAGACTTGCACAAACGGAGACCTTGCAAGAAAAAAAATCCTGTAATCATTAGTCGTTATTCGAGGAATAGGTAACAAAATAAAATTAGTTGCAATAATACGATAAAATTTAAACCAGTGATTTCCTTTCTAGAAAGACACCTATATTATGATGCATGGGTTCGAATCTTTGCCCCTTCACCCACTATCTGATTTGATGTTCGGGCCAAGGGATAATGTCACAGTACAATATCTGATGGGTCCTTGCAACAACAAGACCCATCATTAGTGACAATAACAAGTTTTATAAGTTCCCTCTCACAAATAATTAATCAATAGAGAAACCCTTAACTTGTAAACTGTACAAAATTTCCACAAGAGAAAGTCGAAGCAATAACACAAACTTTTGATACGTAATATAGATATGATTAAAGAATGAAGTTTGAAGAAGTCATGAACCAAAATGAATAAATATAATCAACAATAAGAGAAGAGTCATCGCGCTATGGTATTCAAATGAAGGAAATGAATCACCACCCATCAAGGTGAAAAGGTTTCGTTGCACACATGAAATGATTATATGTCATAGGATTCCTGATAAAATATTCAATGTATCACGAAGATGAAAGATAGAAATGGTAAGAGAAAACCAGACGAGGGTCTGATAAACGTACAGAATGATGACTCCATCATCACAGGGGATATATATAAAAGAAATGTACCATACTACCCTAACAAACAGAAAGAGTCTCCATATATTTGTGAGGTTCTTTAAGGAAGAATGAAAAATAGGAATAACGAAGATCAGACAAAGTATGTATGCGCCATAGGCCTTTTCATAGCGAGACCTTTCGTAAGACCTTTAACCTCCCTTTGTTTAAATGTGATATTATTACTTATTTAAAGGGTGGCATATGCTATCAAGCAACCCTAACTCTGAAAGACTCTGATAACTACTATAGAGGGCTCCCAAACAACTAACCAAAGGAGAAATTTCCCGCCAGGAAGAACACATCAGGAATGAAAAGGACACAACAATAACTTACATAACAACAAAACACTTAATGGTATTTTCGAAGATTACATCTCCTTATTTTTAAGGAAGAAGTTACCAGGGTTTCAGACTGCGTCATTAGTTACACCATGGACTGACCTTCATCACTTATAAACTTCGCCTCTAAAATTGTGGTATGCATAACCTCTTCGTAAAAACTCAGAAATGCCAAAACTATGAAACTACTCCAACTCTAAGCGACACCTTGACGTCTCGTAGTAAATGCAGGGAGTGTGGAAGACATTTAGCCATGTGATAGTGGTAGATTGAGTGTGACACTTTGGGTATGGAGCCCATTAAATATATAGGAATTCACAGGATGACCATTAATGAAATTACAGAGATTTAACTAATACGACCGTAAACCATCTCTTCCACTTAAATAATGTCATGATTTGACACTGTCATGACTCGTGGTTAAAACCTTTCTCCCCTCTATGTTAGTCTGAGAGAACAGTTAGATCCTAGTTGTCAAGATTCCATTGGAATTTGGATCTATTACTTTCATTACACTTCAACCATCGATTTTAACAGCCACAAAATAACCAAGACTTGGTAGTTATGTTAGTTGACTAGTGTAAGAGTAAATCCTGACCCCATATTTATCATGGATAATAACTAGTTAAATTTTTCCTAGGATAACATCAACAAGTGGGCTTGTGTGTGAACTTGGAGCCTTGCGTTAATTAAAATGAGTTGCACTTGTATCGAATACTACCCTTATGTATGTAGCCTATATGGATATGGATAAATATTAAAGGAAGGAGGGGGATTTCCAATGTCCTAAGGAATCCAGGAGTTTGTAAAAAGGTTTTTTTTTATAATATAATTTTAAAGAAAAGTTTTATTATAGAGTTTCATAACCAAGGAGACAACAGAGTTGCATAACTAGGACCCCTTTTCCTAACAAGAAACTATATAAAGCAATTTTATCTTTGTTGTAAATATGAGGTTCATTACATATGGTATCAGAGAAAAACTTACAACACTTGGACCTTGAACAGGGCCATCTGATTTACTTAAGCATATAAGTTTGTTCATGAAAAACTAATAACATAAAAGCCTTTATGTTTTGTGTTAACTATGACACTTCAAGATGATACAGAAATCAGAATTGAAGGAAATCCATAGGAAATACCTCTTGGAGATCCAAGACACAACAATGACATAAGTTCACCAATGGAAGTGTTGTAAACAATGAGGAGTCTTATTGTCGAGATGCAGGTTTTCAAAGCCGACAATCAGAAACTGAAGAAATCACAACAGGAACAACAAGAAATAAATGAAGTCCTGTTGCACAGTATAGTGACAAAAAAAATCCCAAAGGACGATAACAATGAAGAAGTGGTCAAAAAAAGTTCCGCCAAGAAATCTGGGCCAAAAGCAGAAAAAGAAGACAGTTCGTCTAAGGGAACACCGACCACTGAAAANAATTAAGTAGACCACCTTGAAGGAGAATTTAAGAAAATTAAACCATCTACTTTGATGGAGAATCCAGAACAGGGGAGGAAGCTGAAGCATGGTCATTAGACATCAAAAACTATTTTGAGATAAACAATTACTCCAGCAATATGAAGGTAAGAATGGCCATTTACAATCTGAAAGGAAAGGACAGGATCTAGTGGAAAGATCTAAAGTTGGCTAAGGGCTTAAAAGAGAAAGAAATGGAATTGTCGGACTTCAAGAAATATTTCAAAAAACAATACCTATTTGAAAGATACTATGAAAGGTAAACAAAATAATTTTATGAGTTACGACTTGGTGAGATGGAAATCGAGGATATTATAAACAAATTCCTGAAATTACTAAGATTCGTACCTTATATCCAGGAGGACAAGGTAAAAATCCAGTGGTTCTTAAGTTGTCTACCATAGTCCTATAGGCATAGAATTGCATTTGACAACCCAAATTCCTTGAGTGAAGTATTCAGAAAACCACAAATGTTCTATGACCAATACAAACAATGGGTAGAGTTTCCAAAATCTTGGAAGGATAAAAAACAAGATCAAATGAACCAATGGAAGAAGGGATACCTACAAACTCCTTTTCAAAATGCAGCAAAAGGATTTTGTAGAAAAGACTTTCACTCCAATTACCCAAGTACACAAGGAAATGGTAAACCACCAGTAAATATGGGAACAAATAAATTTGGGGATAGTCCCAGTGAACCATTGAAGTGTTGTGAATGTGGAGAACCTCATCTAAGGAGGAACCGTCCATGTATAAATACAACAAACAAAACTGTCATTCATAATTTGCAGGAAACCTCAATAGTGAGTGATGTGGGAAGAAGCCTTCACCGAATAAATGCAATCGTAGATGGTAGGCAAGCTGACCACCAGTCCTCTATGGTGGAAATAGAAGGTAAAATAAACAACACCCAAATTTATGTTTTAATTGATCCTAGAGCTACATTAATTTATATCACTCCTGGTGTAGTAGAGTCAAATAAACTCAAGAAGATGAAACACGGAAAATCATGGCTGGTACAATTAGCAACGAGAATAAAAAGGAAAGTTGTTGATTTTATTCCTTATTTTAAATTCAGTTTAGATGGTAAAAATATAAAAACAAATCTAAATGTTTTGCCACTAAGATCTTATGATGTGATTATCGGAATGGATTGGTTGGAAAAGCACAAAGAAGTTTTGGATTGTTATAAAAAGACACTTAATTATAAAGATGATTATGATACTACTAGAACAACCCAAGGTATACCAAAACCAATATTAGTTAGAAAAGTCACAACAATGCAATTCGAGAAATGCATGAGAAAGGGGTGTCAATTTTATGCCATCCAAATAATGAATCTGTCAGGAACAGAAGATAATCCCAACTTAGAAGACTTTTTTTTCCTACGTGAATTCGAGATGTGTTTGTTGACGAGATACTGGAATTACCTACTATAAGAGAAATAGACTTCTCCATAGACTTACTACCTAGATCAACCCCTCTATCGAAAGAACCTTACAAAATACGTTTACCAGAATTGACCGAATTAAAAATACAACTGTAGGAATTATTGGACAAAGAGTATATTAGATCGAGTGTTTCACCATGGGGAGCACCAGTCCTCATTGTTAAAAAGAAAGAAGGTACTCTAAGACTATGTATCGATTATAGACAATTGAACAAAATGACTATTAAGAACAAATACCCCTCACCTAGGATAAATGATATGTTCGATCAAGTAGGTGGGGCCAAGATCTTTTCAAAGCTGGATTTATGATCTGGTTATCATCAAGTTAGAATAAAAGATGAGGACATAAAAAAAACAACTTTTCATACTAACTAATGCACCAACCACGTTTATGTGTATAGTGAACAATATATTCAGTCAATACTTAGACAAGTTTGTATTGGTATTTATCGATGATATTCTGGTTTACTCTAAAACATAAGAAGAACACGAAGAACACTTAATAATAGTTCTACAAAGTTTGAGGAATCACAAACTATACGCTAAATTCAATAAGTGTGATTTTTATCAAAAGAAGATACAATACCTAGGACATGTAATTTCGGCAGAAAGCATTGCATTCGACCCTGAGAAAATAAGATTCATCATGAAATGGATGATACCTAAGGATGTAGCAGATATCCGGTCATTCATGGGAATCATCGGATATTACCACGGATTTATAGAAGGGTTTTCCAAAATAGCTTACCCTATCACATCATTACAAAAGAAAGGGACCAAGTTCAACTGGTCATAGAAGTGTCAAGATAGTTTTAGCAATTTGAAGGAGTTATTGAAAACTGCACCCATCTTGAAGGTAGAATGCCCAGATAAATACTTTATCGTCTGTGTTGATTTGAGTAAAGAAGGACTAGGTGGTGTCCTAACTCAAAAAGGGCAGATGATTTATTATGATTCCCAGAAATTAAAAGAACATGAGAGAAACTACGTCACTCATGACTTACAATTGGCAACAGTAAACCATTCCTTAATTATGTGGTGACACTACATAATGGGCAGAAAGTTTCTATTATTGACAGATAATAACGGGGTGAAATATCTATTTAGCCAGCCATATCTTAATGCAAGGCAAGCCAGTTGGCTAGCCTTCTTGACCGAATTCGACTTTGAGGTAAGACATATCAAAGGTAAGGAAAATAAAGTAGCAGATGTGCTAAGCATAAGAGTCCATGGGTTATTTGAAATAAACATCAGTAGGGAAGAAAGTGACCTGGAAGAAAGAATAAGGACAATAGGTTTTAATGATGAAAATTACATCAAGACAGTGGCATAATTACGAAACACTTCAACAAACTCAGATAACTAGATCTGAGTATCGATAAAAATGAGCTACTATGATTTAAAAATAGACCGTGCATACCCGATTTAGCAAAATTAAAGATAAAAAATTTTTATGAAGTGCATAAGAAACCATATCCTGGTCATCCAGGATACCAGAAAACGATAACAACACTTAGGAAATTATTTTATTGGCCTAATATGAAGGGAGAAACACTAGGATACTTGGCTAGGTGCCAAGATTGTCAGTAGGTAAAGGCTGAACACCAGCATCCAGCCGACCTATTACAACCATTACTATTTCCAGAATGGAAATGAGAGACCATATCACTGGACTTTATTACAGGTTTCCCAAAAACTCAGAAACAAAATGATTCTATTATGGTCATAATCGACAAACTGATTAAGTCTGCAGATTTTATTCCTATAAAGTCTACATTTAAAGCTATAAATATTGCTGAAATATTTATGAAAGAAATTTTTAGACTGCATGGTATTCCTAAAAAGGTGATTTCGGATAAAGACGTAAAATTCACATCTAATTTTTTGAAAGAATTGTTTGTAGGAAAAAATACTAAATTGAATTTCAGTACCAGTTAACATCCACAAACGGATGGAGAGACTGAAAGAACGAACCAAATCATAGAGGATATGCTTTACATGTATGTAAGAACAAAACCGAGCAAATGGGAAGACTACTTACACTTGGTATAATTTGCATTTAACAATGGGTACCAAACTTTGGCTAAGTTAAGCCCCTTCAAGGTACTATATGGCATGAAGTGTACAACTCCAATTAGCTGGGATAACCTGGTTGACAGACTCATTGTTGGACCAGATATGCTCCAAGAAATGGATAATATGGTAAGAAAGGTACAACATAATTTAAAAGAGGCTCATGAAAGAAAAAAAAATTATGCAGACCAGAAGAGAAGACACCTGGAATTTCAAGTGGGAGATCATGTTTACTTAGAATTCAAATCTTGAAAGAGTTCACTAAAACTCGGGAACTGTGCCAAATTGGCACCCAAGTTTTATGGGCGCTTCCAGATACTAGCGCGAATTGGACCCATAGCATCCCAACTTGCACTTCCATCTAATATAAAAATTCATAACATATTTCATGTTTATTTATTGAAAAAGTATGTTCATGACCCTACTCACGTGATTGATTGGAACTTGGTGCAAGTGGAACCAGAAAGCAAGTTCCAGGTGGAATCCCTACGCATTCTAGACGGGAGAGAAATAACACTTCAGAACATAGTCGTCGCTCAGGTAAAGGTGCAATGGGAGCACTTTAGTTCTGAGGAGGCCACTTCGGAGTTGGAGGGAGATTTGCAGAAATATTATCCAATCCTATTCCAAGAAAGGAATGAACACTGAGGAAAGTGTCTTATTTGAAGGGGGGAAGGATGTGACATCCCCAAATAGATTAATTTTGAAATCTGAAAATTGTTAGAAAATTATTTCGTTTGTGGTAAATTCAAATTTGGAAATTTTTTTCCATTTATGGCAATTTTGAATTTTGAATTTGATAAATTGTAATTAATTATTATGACTGTTGGGTAGAGACCTGATTTTACCCAACTAGCTATTTGACTATGACACTTGTATGCAAATAAAATATTGTTTTAATTATTGCAAGAGGACAAATGGAAAATCCATGTTAAATTCAACTGAACATGACTCCATGAGTGGGGAACATGTTGGAACTACCACTGGGGTGATTGTTACAAGAGGAAAATCAGGGATTTGGCCATTCGTAGCCCCTGAAAATCAAGGATTTAGAAATATGTGAAATGTCCCAAGGGAGGGAAAGAGATCTAGGAAAAAATTTTGTTTTGATAAATAGCCTATGTGAGGAGGCAAGACAATGTCTAGTATGCTGGAAGGAATAATTACTGTGTACTTGTTGTTATGAACACTAATCATTAAGTGTGATGTAAAGAGAAGACCTACAGAGACAGAAAGACATTTTTGAAGGAGAGATTCCAAGTTTTCCCTCATGGATTCATGGTTAGGCTAGGGGGTGAATCAGGGAAAGTAATTTAGTTGCCTTGTTCTACGGGTTGTTCCCTTTGTCTTCTCATGAATTGGTTCAAATATGTAATATTTTCCTTCTCTATTTGAATGATCATATATCTAATGTAATATATTTACTGTATCTAAATTGAATTATTTATATCTATGTGAAGTGAATTAGTTACAGATGTAGCGCAATCATTAAAGTCTGTATGGACACAATAACCTAAGAAAAAATTGCTCGATTATACGAATGTGTGAAGTCCAATTTCTGATAGAATAGTTTATAAATGAATTTCTGAGTAACTCTTTATGACTGGATTAGAGTATGTTCAAAAGTTTTATAAATTATTTGATTTTATTTTTGGATAATCGAATGGATTGGTGTGATTAAATTATGGAAGTAACCATTTTCTATAATTGAATTTTTGTTATAACAGAGGTATTTCCTGTACATCAAAATTTCTAGTATAAAACATCTAGACATGAACAGATTGAAAACTAGTCTATATGTATATATGGAGTAAGTATTTTTCTGTGATTACAAACTCAGAGTCAAAACTTTAATTGGGACACTATCTATATCTATATCACATATAGACAAATATATGTCTAATTATTGTAGGTAGACATTATAATGAAATCCAGAACTTAATGTCTACATAAGAAAATATGTATATATTTATAGGGATCGTGAATTTTTGACAGACATGCAACCACGGCTATAAATAAAATGCATAGGAGTTGGAATACTCTAGCTAAAGAAACAACCAATGTACTTCATTCACCATAAATCGAATACAGTAGACCAAAAGATATCATTAAATCCATTATTAAACTCTGTGAAACCTTTTTCTTTCTATAACGGAATAAGCCAATGGAAGAATACAAAGTCGAGTTGCATAAATAACAAGTACAATGTTATAAATCGAAGCACATAATCACTTTGACATAGATTATCATTCTGAGTAATCTCGGACAGGATTACTTTTCAATAATTAAAGAACAAAAAGAAGTGTATTACATAGTTGAACAAATCTAAATTCAAATACAGACTCAATACTTATACAAGAACTGGTGTTATGCCATTAATGGAAAAACTACTCCAAAGTTTTACTCCAACAAACATTACAATAGACAAAGAACTAATTATAACAAAGCTAGTTGAATCACGATCTCCTTGGATGATGCTAGAACCTGTAGAGTTAGCCTGAGATGTGAAAGGTTCGGAACCCAAATACATTTTGCGTAGGAGGCAATGGTGGGTATCTGAGACTTACACAGATGGAGACCCTGCAAGAAAACAAATATTGTAATCATTAGTCATTATTCGAGGAATAGGTAGCAAAACAAAAGTAGTCGCAATAAGATGATAAAATTTAAACCAACGATTTTCTTTCCAGAAAGACACTTATCTTATGATGTGTGGGTTTGAATCCTTTCCCCTTCACCTACTGTCTGATTTGATGTTTGGGCCGAGGGAGGAGAGCACAGTACAATCCATGATGGTTCCTTGCAATAACAAGGCCCATCATTAGTGACGATAACAAGTTTTATAATTAATCAATAGTGAAACCCTTAACTCGTAAACTATACAAACTTTCCACAAGAGAAATCAGAAGCAATAACACATACTTTTCATACAAAATATAGACATGATTAAAGAGTTAATTTTAAATTAGTCCTGAACCAAAATGAATAAATATAATCAATAGTAAGAGAAGAGTCATGACGCTATGGTATTCAAATGAAGGAAATGAATCATCGCCCATCAAGGTGACAAGGTTTCGTTACACACACAAAATGATTATATTCCGTAGGACTCTCAGTAAAATATTCAAGGTATCACGAAGACGGAAGATAGAAATGGTAAGAGAAAACCAACCGAGGTTCTGATAAACCTACAGATTGACGACTCCATCATCACAAGGGATATAGATAAAACAAATGTATCATACTACCCTACCAAACAGAAAGAGTCCATATCTCCATGAGTTTCCTTAAGGAAGAACAAAAATAGGAATAATGAATATTAGACGAAGTATGTACACACCATAGGCCTTTTCACAGGGAGACCTTTCGTAAGTCCCTTAACATCCCTCTGTTTAAACAAGAGCTTATTACTTATTTAAAGGGAAGAATATGCTATCAAGCAACCCTAACTTTGAAAGACTACGACAACTACTGTAGAGGGATCCCAAATGACTAACCAAAGGAGAAATTTCCCTCAAGGAAGAAAAAAACAGGGATGGAAAGAACATGATAGTAACTGACAGAACAAGAAAACACTTAACGTTATTTCTGAAGATTACATCTCCTTATTTTTAAGGAAGAACTTACCAGGGTTTCAGACCGCGTCGTTATTTACACCATGGAGCGACCTTCATCACTTATAGACTTCTCCTCTGAAATTTTGGTATGCCAAACCTCTTCATAAAAACTCAGAAATCACCAAATGCTAAACCTACTACAACCCTAAGCGACACCTTGAGATATCGTAGTAAATGAAAAGAGTGTGGAGGATGTTTAGCCATGTGACAATGGCAAAGTGAATGTGACACTTTGGGTATGGAGCCCAGTAAATACAGAGGAATTTATAGGACAACCATTAATGAAGTTACAAATATTTAACTAATACGACTGTAAATGATCTCTTCAACTAAAGAATGTCATGATTTGACACCGTCATGACTCATGGTTAAAACATTTCTCCCCTCTATGTTAGTCTGAGACATCATTTATATCCTAGTTGTAAATATTCCATTAGCATTTGTATCTAGTACATTCATTAGACTTCACCCACCGATTTTAAGAGCCACAAAATAACCAAGACTTGGTAGTTATGTTAGCTGCCTAGTGTAAGAGTAAATCCCGACCCTATGTCTATTATGGATAAGAACTAGCTAAAGTTTTCCTAGGATAACATCAACAAGTGGGCATGTGCGCAAACTTGGAGCCTTGTGTTAATTAAAATAAGTTGCACTTGTATTGTAATACTACCCTTATCTACGTAGTCTATATGCATATGGGTAAATATTAAAGGCAGAAGGGGTTTGCCAAAATCCTGGCGAATTTTCCTTATAACCTTTCTACTCATGACATAAATAACAGATCTTGTGGTAAGTAGAAATCTAGGAGTTTGTAACAAGGTTTTTCTTTATAATAGAATTTTAAAGAAAAGTTTTATTATAGAGTTTCATAATGAAGTCGACAACAGATTTGCATAACTAGGACCCCTTTTTCTACCAAGAAACTATATAAACATTTTTTTTGTTGTTGTAAATATGAGGTTCATCACAAAACAATAAGCAACAACCGACAAACCATCGAGGAAGAAGAACTCACCGAACTAGTAAACAATGTATCTAGATTCAACGATGACGAAGTTGCATTGTAAGGCTAGAAGAAGGATGAAACATACAATTCCTATTCAACTGGCAGTGGACAACAATATTGTCCAAAATCACTGCAACATTGTCTGGAAAATTTCGATGAAAAATGTAGTACGAGAAGTCTATTTAGATAAACATTTAAGGCTATCAGGATGTATAAGGGCCTCGTGGTATGTAAACATTTAAGTTGTCTGGCCTATTCGAGGGCCTCACGATATATAAACATTTAAGTCGTCAGGCCTTTTCAATCACATCAAAAAAGTGTTATGACATTCGACATGGACTAATAATAGTAGCACAAATAAAAAAATAAATCTCACAACTCTATAATTATCGATCACTATAAATATTGGACATACAAATAATAAAAAAATTATCGTACATGATCTAAGACAATGCCACTAGAAAATGCTAAGACAAACATTCAAACTAATTCTAAGATTAATCCACCTTCGAGCAATGCATAAGAAAATATATGATTCAAAAAGACCATATACGATCAAATACTTTGGATATGCCAACATATATAACATTGGGAATAGTGAATCCAACAATAAGACCTCTAATCTATTGTCCAATAAGATCATGACATATATGGTACTTTTTATTAATTAAAAATCGATGTTTTTAGTTCCCTAGTTCCAACAATAGATAATATGGAAATATTTGTGGTCAAAGGGAAAACTAATACAAGGTCAACAAATTATCAATTGATATAGTCCGTCTATGCCTACAATAGTCCCTCTATGCTAATTGATTCTAATATATCATGGAATGATGTTAATTTAAAACATCATGGTTATATCATGGAAGTCATTTCACTATTCGCAGGCCATTGAACAATAGAAGTCCAATTTAATGCCCGCCTATCAGGAATCTGCGGTTGGAGAAGTGACTTGGTATGGAATGGGGACGTGATTAGTCGGTGTCATGATATAAGAGAACAAGTGAAAATGTGAACCCATATGTCCACCTACTAGCACATCCATACATTTTTGAAAAAGTGAATAAGTGACGAGAAAGATAAAGTTTAGGGAAAAGAGAAATGTATATTTGGCCAACCATAGAAGACAAAAAACAAGGGCTAATATATTCACATATGTAATATATATCCCATTTCCTACCAAGATATATAATTGGAAAGAAGTACGAAGGTGGCGGGCACAAAAAACAACGACTAAGGAATATGATCTGTGAGTTTACTTGTTTCTTGGTTGTATGCTTCATCTGTCAATTTGTATATCGTGGAACTCTAAGTGTTGTTTTCAGGAAACGAAACAATAGAATTTCATTTTTTCTGATAAACGAGTAATACATACTAAATATGTACTTTTATAAAGTATGGACATGATATTTTATAGGGAATGTATGAATCCCTCATTCCATACATAGCCACTTTTTTGGATAGCAGGTTCTTGGGTTGGTAGGGTGAAAACTGATCCTCTATTGTTCTATGTCCTACAAATAGCACCTAGAGTTCTGGGATATACAAATTGACAGGAGGACATGCATTCTGGTTGGCTCAACATTTCAATTCTATTGTTCTGTGTCCTCAAAACAACACTTGAAGTTCAACGATATACAAATTGACAAACGAACTCCAGGAATTGCAGGCTGAAGATTTTGATTGTTTATGGATGGACAACTCGATAAACTATCTAACATTATCTAAAAACATTATTTTCAAATACTAAATTATTAATATTAAATATTGATATTTGTATGGATCCCGTATTCCATACATAGCCACCTTTTGGATCATGGGTTATCGGGCTGGAGGGCTCAAAATTGGGCCTCTAATTCTCCGTTTCCTCCAAATAGCACCCAAAGTTACACGATATACAAATTGACAGGCGAACTTGTGGATTGACAATCTCAACATTGCACATCTATTGTTTCATGTCCTCCAAACAACACTCGGAGTTTCGCGATATAAAAATTGACAGATGGACTCTAGGGTTGGCGGGCTCAAGATTGCGACTGTTTACGGATGGTGATCCCTATCAACTATAAAACATTTTCTAAAAAAAATATTTTCAATAGTAAATTATTCATATTAAATATTGATATTGTACAATTTAATTACATAAATGACTGAAGGATTTTAAATATCTTATTTGAAAGAAAAATCCGCGTATTTGGAAACTCGCCATTCAAAAAGTTTCTACATTATGAAACGGGGAAACCAATTTTGATGAAACCATTGAGAACAATAAACCAACCATTATAATCAGAAATTAAAAAAAACAAAAAACCATAATGGTGTCCCAGCCTCTAGAAATCTAGCTCAATTCGGTATCAACTACAAAGGGTTTGGATAGAGTAGAATAATTGAAAAGCTATGAATTATTATTGGATTGTCACTTAATGGTTTCTTATGTGCATTGCAAAGTAGTTGCACTTAGAACTATAATGAGAATAGAATTTTTGTAACCATTGTTAAGACTAATTTCTCTGTCCAAGACCAGATTAGATAATTGTTAAAACTAATACAGATAAGAGAATAGAAAGTGAATTTCGATTTCTGTGTCCAAGACAAGATAAGAGAATTGTTAAAACTAATGCAGATAAGAGAATAGAAAGTGAATTTCTACACCAGGGAGAATATTTTAGGGACTATCCCATTATCTGGTGTAGAAGTTGACGATGGAGTGTATTATTAATATAATTTTTTTCACATTAAGATATTGTGTTACATGTGTAGTGTGAGGGGTGGTGTTGGAATGCCTAAATTATAGTGGTAAAAGTCAAGCCAATAAGTACTAAACTATTACCCAACTCAAAAAAATAATTGAACTACTTATTATTGATTAAGTTCCACATGATTAAGCACAAGAGAAGATATTCACTACCTTTTTACAATTAAGAAAATATAGTATCCATTATTATAAAATACAATACTCTACACTAGAGGCAGGGAAAACCCACCAGCCTGAGAACCCGCACTCCAAAAAAGTGGCTAGGTATGGAATGAGGGATTCGTACATGCTCTATAAAATCTCATGTCCATAGTTTATAAAAGTACATATTTAGTGTGTATTACTTGTTTCTCGAAAAATTTCTAGGTGCGGAAGTTGGCAGATACACGTGTTCAGATTTCCACTTAATTTTGTATCACCAGCCTGACCAACCGCTTCCCCGTTTCATATAGTAAAAACTTTTTGAATGGTGAGTTTTTGAATATGCGGCTTTTTATTTCAAATAAGATATTTAAAATCCATCAGTAATTTTATGTAATTAAATTGTACAATATCAATATTTAATATTAATAATTTAGTATTGAAAATAATGGTTTTTAGATAATGTTTTATAGTTGATAGGGATCACCATCCATAAACAATCACAATATTGAGCCCGCTATCCTTGATGTTCATCTGTCAATTTGTATATCGCGGAACTCCGAGTGTTGTTTGGAGGACACAAATCAATAGATGTGCAATGTTGAGACAACCAATCCACAAGTCTGCCTATCAATTTGTATATCATAGAAATCTGGGTGTTATTTGTCAGACATAGAGAAATAAAGGCCCAATTTTGAGCCTGCCAGCTTGAGAACCCATGATCCAAAAGGTGGCTAAGTATGGAATGAGGGATCCGTACAAATATCAATATTTAATATTAATAATTTACTATTTGAAAATAATGTTTTTAGATAATGTTAGATAGTTGATTTGGTTGTCCATCCATAAACAATTGCCATATTGAGCTCACTAGTCCTGGAGTCCATCTGTCAATTTGTATATCGCGGAACTCTGAGAGATGTTTGGAGGACACAAAATAATAGAAGTGCAATGTTGAGCCATCCAGACGGCAGGTCCTCTTGTCAATTTGTATATCGCAGAACTCTGGGTGATATTTGTAGCACACAGAACAATAGTGGCTCAATTTTCAGTCTACCATCTCGAGAACCCGCGATCCAAAAAATTGGCTATGTAACGAATGGGATACGTACATGCTCTATAAAATCTCATGTCCATACTTTATAAAAGTACATATTTAGTATGTAATACTCGTTTATTGGAAAATTTGAAGCTGTGGAAGTTGGTGGATACACGTATTCAGATTTCCACTTACTTTTATATCACCAACCCGACTAAGCACTTCCCCGTTTCATATTGTACAAACTTTTGGATCGTGAGTTTCTGAATACGTGGGTTTTTCTTTTAGATAAGCTATTTAATATCCTTTAATAATTTTATGTAGTTAAATTCTACAATATCAATATGTAATATTAATACTTTAGTATTGAAAATAATGTTTTTAGATAATGTTAGATAGTTGATAGCGATCACCATCTATAAAAAATCGCAATCTTGAGCCTGTCAGACCTGGAGTCCATTTGTCAATTTGTATAACGCGAAAATCCAAGTGTTGTTTGGAGGACACGAAACAATAGAAGTGCAATGTTGTGCCAGGCAACCCGCAAGTCCACTGTTCAATTTGTATATGGTAGAAATCTGGGTACTATTTGTAGGACACAGAGCAATAGAGGCCCAATTTTGAGCTCACCAACCCGAGAACCTACGATGCAAAAGGTGGCTAAGTATGGAATGAGGGATCCATACATGCTCTATAAATTCTCATGTCCATAATTTATAAAACTACATATTTAGTATGTATTACTTGTTTTTCAGAAAGTTTCTAGGTGCAGAAGTTGGTGGATTCATGTCTTCAAATTTCAATTTCTTTCATATCACTAGCCCGACCGACCGCTTCCCCATTTCATATTGTATGGAATTTTTTGTCAAAATAAATTGTACAATATCAATATTTAATATTAATAATCTAGTATTGAAAACAATGCTTTTAGATAATGTTAGATTGTTGATAGAGATCACCATCCATAAACAATCCCATTCTTGAGCCTGCCAACCCTAGATTTCATCTGTCAATTTGTATATCGCGGAAATTTGAGTGTTGTTTGGAGGATATAGAGCAATAGAAGTGAAATGTTGAGCCAACCAGCCTGCAAGTCCGCTTGTCAATCTATATATCGTGAAATTATGAGTGCTATCTGAAGGGCACAGAACAATAGAGGCCCAATTTTGAGCCCACCAGCCTGAGAACCCACAATCCAAAAAGTTCCTAACTATGGAATGCGGGATCCATACATGTACATGCTCTATAAAATCTCATGTCCATACTTTATAGTACATATTTAGTATGTATTACTCGTTTTTCAGAAAATTTCTAGTTGCGCAAGTTAGCGTATACACGTGTTCAGATTTCCACTTACTTTTATATGACCAGCCTGACCGACCACTTCCCCATTTCATATTTTACAAAAATTTTGGTTCACAATTTTCCAAATAGGCGAGTTACAGGATAGGCAGGTTCAATATTGTATTTCCATTGTTCTGCCACTTGCAAAAAACACCTGGACTTCTGCGATAGAAAAATTAGAAAACAAATTGAAACAAAAGAATATATTCTATGCAATGTCTAATGGAAATATCATGTGAAAAAGAGGACATTAAAATTTAAATTTGTCGTTGTTATACTTGAAATGAATCTAATAGTACAAAAACTTTTCTTAAACATCCAAAAATTTGTTTTTCTTGTAACTTTTCGATGCTTCTCTTATAGAAACAGATTCTGGAAACTATAAACATCGCTCACTTTATCTATTCCTTGATTGAAGAACCTGGTTTAATGCACTCCATAGTTACTATTAATACCATCAATGGTGCTTTCATACAACAATTCCCTCTTTTGAAAATTGCCATATGCTTTCTCTTTTGCCCTCTGCTTTACCTTTCTTTACTTACTCATTTTTCGTAAAATGTCTAGGTGGGGGATTTGGCAGATTCAGATCTTCATATTTCTATTGTTACTTTTATATCTCCAACCCAACCGGTCGCTTCCCATTTTCATATTGAACAAACCTTTTAAATTGTGGGTTCCTGCATAGGTGGGTTCAACATTGCGTTTCCATTGTTCCGTCACCTGCAAATAGCACCCGGGCTTCCGTGATTTACAAATTAGCAAACAAATTCCCCTTCATCTCGTATGCTTTTGATTTCTGTTTACTTGGTCCTTTTTTAGATGTATGATGCTTTTATTTACAATTCTTGGTCTCTCTTCGTCATCACCTCTACTTTCATACTTATTTATAGATGTGCAATTATTAAGCTTTAATGCTAGTAGTTCATCCTGTAGGAACCGTTAAGATTGTCATTAATGTCTAGAAGGATGGAGAATATTTGTCATTACTACAAATTAAACCAAGATTTGTGGAGAAGAGTGTTATCCTTTCCAAGTATTCATTTCAAACACGATGCAATCTCTTTTGTGCATGGGTTGGTTGGTGCCTTTATAAAATATCTAATTCTTAATCATTCTTCATCGTCACTGCCATCTTCGCACTTTTTTCTAAATATGAAATTAATGAGATTTGATGGTAACAAATGATTATGCATGAAACCTTTATATTGTCATTTATTAGCGAAAGGCTTGAGGAGATCTTCCATTGTTACGCATTAAACCAGGATTTGTGGAGTGTTATATAATCCCTCCCCAATTTTCATTTCAAACATCGTCTGGAGAAAATGGAAATTCTTGTAAACTTGTTGCAATAGTTCTATCCAGATACAACAAACAAATTTGAGCATGATGGCTAGAGATTCCAGTATTCCATGGCATATTATCGTTACTCATCTCCCTTCTCCCAGGCTCAAAAAAGGAAATGTTCCCTTGCTACAGTAAGAGATATATTTCAAGCAAAAGAATTCCAAGGCAACCCTACCTACTTAGAGAACCTTCCCAGTTTCATTGATGGCTGGCACAAAGGTTGATACCATGGATTCTGAGCCTGAATAAGATGATCTAATGGGCGATGATATGGAAATGGATGATGGCAATGCAGAGGTTGTTCCCACTCATGCACCCAAATTGAAATCAACCATAACAGGAAAAAATTCTCATGTCAGTGATGGCGGTCTTGACAACACCAAAAGAAGGAGTTTGAGAAAAGAAACTGACATTGAGCACAATATCCTCTTTGTAGCTCGAAATTAGGAGTTCCATACATCCAAACTAGTCCATTCTAGGCAGAAGCCTTTCACTGTAAGGAAATTATATGTTGATACTCCCATAGATATATTTCAAGCCAAAAATATATTCAATTGCAGATCTACTGTCTTTCTATATGGATATACAATTAACATCTTCAGGGATGAGGAACATAAATCCCATTGGTGCAATGCATATTTCTACTAGTCATCTCCTTCCACCCAGAATAGTCTAATTTGGGCCTCTAAAATTGCACGTGAAGCTTGTGTCCCTGAAGTTTTTCCGACAATGGAGAGTCAGTTTCTTTGTGTGTCTTAAATTTCAGTTAAGGGGTATTCCATTTGACTTGCAAATTTTTTGGTCTTATTCCTCATGGGAAGCTTCTCAAAACTATCAATTTTACCACAGGATTATCCATCGAGGAAAAAACTCTAAGGATTTCCTATAAACAAAGGCATGGTAATCAATTGTGTATGCATGTTGAAGAGAATCTCGATGGTGCCTTCATACTGCAGATCTCGTGCCTATGTTTGTGGAATATGCATTCAATGTTTTGGCCCTAAGAACTGGGCCCAATTTCTACTTATAGATGTACAATACTCTGTGTTATTTTTTTTTTTTAATGGATTTGCTATTAAAAAAAATTCCCTCGGAGACTTCATTTTTGTTTCTTTTCTAGATTTAATGCCTCTTCTCATTGGCATGATTTGGTAGTCTGGTAGTTCTTCGATATTGTATTTTCTTAGGTAATTTGTTCTAAGATGGGGCATCTAACATTTATATGACAATGTATTGTTTCGTTCCACCAGGCTTTTTTGCAAACAAAAAATGGATTGCACACAATTTCAAACCAACTTTCAATTCTATTCGCAATGTTGATAGAACATAGCAATACCAAATCACAATGTTGGAGGAAAATCGTCATTCTTGTTTCTAGACATGGAATTATAAATTTTTAATGTTAACGACCCATAATGCAAGAAGTTTAATACTTAAGTTAATATGTTACAGTCGAGGAAGAATGTATCAAGAACACATTTACACCCACAAGCTGCAATAAAGTATAATCTTTAACAAAGCATTTGTTGACAATTAGTAGAAAATCATGGATTTGAAACAATAGGGCTTGTTTGAAACAAATTCACGTTTACGAAAATTTCCCTTCACCTTTCTATTTTCCCACTCTTTTATCCCCTTTAGTTTCTATTTCTGGTTACTTAATTCGAAGAAATGGTGAAGTATGGAAAGTAGAAAAACGGGTTTAAAAATGGGGTGACAATAGCTCCATAGAAGATGTGACGACCCGATGGTTAAATTGTATGTCTCGGAAGTTTTCAGTGAAAAATATATACCAGAGAAGAGGGAATGATAGGTAGACTATAATACGAAAGACGGTATGATCTGAGTCTGGTTGTAAATTTGTATATCGTGTAAGTCACAGTATTGTTCGCAGGTCATTGAACAATAAAAGTCCAATCTAAATCCCACCTACTGGGAATCTATGGTTGGAGAATTGATTTGGTATGGAATTGGGACGCAGCGAGTCGGTGTCGTGATACAAGAGCACGAGTGCAAACATGGGCCTGCAAGTCCACCTACCCGCACAACTAGACATTTTCAAAAAAATGAATAAGTGACAAGAAAGATAAAGTTCAGGGAAAAGAGAAATGTATATTTAGCGAAGAATAGAAGACAAAAAATAAGGGATAATATATTCACATTTGTAACATATATCCCATTTCCTACCAAGATATATAGTTGGAAAGAAGTGTGAAGGCGGCGGGCATAGAAGACAACGACTAAGGAATACAATCCATGAGTTTACTTGGTTTTTGGTCGTGTGCTTCATCTGTCAATATGTACATCGCATAACGGCTAGTGTTTTTTGCAGGAAACAGAACAATAGAATTGCATTTTTTTAGCCAGTCAGCCTGCGAGCCTTCCTGTCAATTTGTATAGTGCGAAATTCTGGGTGTTGTTTATAGGAAACGAAACTATAGAGGACATTCATTTTCCTTTAATATAACCTATGTGATGAAAATGTAGTATGTGGTTCATTTTAGGACTTTTCCATCCATAAACAATCACAATATTTATCTCTCCAAACTTGGAATCTGTCTGTAAATTTGTATATCGCGAAACTCTGAATGTTGTTTGGAGGTCACGAAATAATAAAAGTCCAATGTTGAGCCACCCATTACGTAGGTCCTCCTATAAATTTGTATATCAAGTAACTATGGGTGCTACTTGTATGACATGGAAGAATAGAAGGCCAATTTAGACAAAGGGGGAGTGTTCGGTCCAAACGCATGAATCCGCCAACCGTGCAACAATGCATTCTCGAAAAAAAATGATTAAGTAACCAAAAAGAGAAACTACAGGGGATAAAAGAGTGGGGAAATAGAAAGGTGGAGGGAAATTTTCGTAAGTGCGAATTGGTTTCAAACAAGCCCCATTGTTACAAATCCATCATTTTCTACTAATTGTCAGCAAATGCTTTGTTGAAGATTAGAGTTTATTGCAACTTGTCGGTGTAAGTGTGTTCTTGATACATTCTTCCATGAATGAAACATATTAACTTAATTATTAAACTTATTTCATTATGGGTTTTTAGAATTAAATATTTATAATTGCATGTCTAGAAACAAGAATGACGATTTTGCTACAGCATTGTGATTTGGTATTGCTATGTTCTATCTGCATTGCGAATAGAATTGAACATTGGTTTGAAACTATGTGCAATCCATTTTTTGTTTGCATAAAAGCCTGGTGTAACAAAACAGTACATTGTCATATAAATGTTAGATGCTCCATATTAGAACAAATTACCTTAGAAAATACAATATCGAATAACTATCAGACTACCAAACCATGCCAATGAGAAGAGGGGTTAAATCTAGAAAAGAAACAAAAATGAAGTCTGCAAGGAATTTTTTTTTAATAGCAAATCCATTAAAAAAAAAAAGAACATCGAGTATTGTACATCTATAATTAGAAGTAGGGCCCATTTCTTAGGGCCAAAACATTGAATGCATCTGCCAAAAACACAGGCACAGGATCCGTAGCATGCAGGAGTCATCAAGATTCTCTTCAACATGCATAAAAAATTGATTACGTTGCCTTTTTTTGGGGAATTCCTTGCAGTTTTTTCCTTGATGGATCATCCTGTTGTAAAATTTTTAGTTCTAAAAATATTCTCTCGAGGAAGAAGACCAAAAAATTTATAGGGAAAATGTAATATCCCTTAATTGAAAGTTAGGGCACACCAAGAAATTGCCTCTCCACAGTCGGGAAAACTTCAGGGACACAGGTCGCATGTGTAATTTCAAAGGCCCAAAGTAGTCCATTATAGGTGGAAGGAGATGACTAGTAGAAATATGCATTGTACCAGTGGGAATTATGGTCCTCATCCCCAAGGATGTAATTGTATATCCAGAGAACATGCTATTAGTCCCACAATTGAATATATTGTTTTCTTGAAATATATCTCTAGGAGTATCAACATATCATTTCCTTATAGTGAAAGGCTTCCACCCATAATGAACTAATTTGGACCTATGGAATTCCTAATTTTGATCTAAAAAGAGGCTATTGCATTCAAAATCGGTTTATTTTCTCAAACTCCTTCTTTTGGTGTTGTCAGGACCGCCATCACTGACCCAAGAAGTTTTTCCCGTTATGGTTGATTTTAATTTGGGCACAGAAGTGGGAACAACCTCTGCATTGCCATCATTCATTGTCGTATCATTTCCCATCAGATCATATTCTTTCAATGTGGAATCTATGGCATCAACCTCTATACCAACCATCAATGCAATTGGGCAGGTTCTCTGAGCAGGGAGGGTTTCCTTGGAATTATTTGGCTTGAAATATATCTCTCGGTGTAGCAAGGGAACATTTCATTTTTTTATCCTGGGAAGAGGGAGATTAGTAACAATATGCCCTAGAATAATGGAATCTCTAGCCATCATGTCTGAATGTGTTTGTTGTATCTAGACAGAACTACTGCCACAAGTTAACGAGAATTTTCATTTTCCCCAGATGATGTTTGAAATGAAAACTAGGGAGGGATAATATAACCCTCCGCAAATCCTAGTTTAATGCATATAAATGGAATGTCTCCATGAGCCTTTCGTTGATCAATAAAAATATCCAGGGTTCATGTGTAATGAGTTGTTACCATCAAATATTACTAATTTCGTATTTAGAAAAAAGTGTGAAGGTGACGGTGACGCGAAGAGAGATTAAGAAATAGATATTTCTTAAAGGAGCCAATCGGTCGGCGCACAAAAGAGATTGCATCATGTTTGAAATGAATACTTGGAAAGGATAACACTATTCTTCTCAAATCTTGGTTTAATTCGTAGTAATGACAAATCTTCTCTAGCCTTCCCAACATTAATGACAATCTTAATGGTTCCTACAGGATGAACTACTAGAATTAAAGATTAATAATTGCATATCTAGAAATAAGTACAAAAGTAGCGGTGATGACGAAAAGTGACCAAGCATTGTAAATAAAATCATGAGACATTCAGAAAAGGACCAAGTAAACAGAAAGTGAAATCATACGAGATGAAGGGGAATTTGTTTGCTAATTTGTAAATCACAGAAGTTTGGGTGTTATTTGGAGGTGGCGGAACAATGGAAATGCAATGTTGAACCTGCCTATGCGGGAACTTGCAATTCAAAAATTTTGTTCAATACGAAAAGGGGAAGAGGACAGTCGAGTTGGCGATATAAATGTAACAATGGAAATTTGAAGACGTAAATCCACCAAATCCCACACCTAGACATTTTACAAAAAACGAGTAAGTAAAGAAAGGGAAAGCAGAGGGAAAAAGAGAAAGCAGATAGCAATTTTCAAAAGTGCGAATTGATGTACAAAAGTACAATTCATTGTATTAACAGTAACTATGGATTGCATTAAACCAGGTTCTTCAATCAAGGAATATATACAGTGAGTGATGTTTATAGTTTCCAAAATCTATTTGTACAAGAGAAGCATCGAAAAGTTACAAGAAAATCAATTTTTTGGATGTTTAAGTTAAGTTTTTGTATTGTTAGCTTCATCGCAAGTATAACAACGATGAATTTGAATTTTAGTGTCCTCTTGTTCATATGATATTTCCATTAGACTTCACATAGAATATATTCTTTTATTTCAATTCTTTTGCTAATTTGTAGATCGCGAAAGTCCGGGTGTTGTTTGCAGTAGGCAGAACAATGGAAACGCAATATTGAACCCGCCTATCCCGTAACTCGCCTATTCAGAAAACCGCGAACCAAAAAGTTTGTAAAATATGAAATGGGGAAGCGGTTGGTCAAGCTGGTGATATAAAAGTAAATGGAAATATGAACACGTGTATGCGCCAACTTGCGCAGCTAGGAATTTTCTGAAAAATGAGTAATACATACTAAATGTGTAGTATAAAGTATGGAAATGAGATTTTATAGAGAATGTACATGTACGGATCCTGCATTCCATAATTAGGAACTTTTTGGATCGTGGGTTCTCAGGCTGGTGGGTTCAAAATTGGGCCTGTATTCTTCTCTGCCCTTCAGATAGCTCCTATAATTCTGCGATATACAAATTGACAAGTGGACTTAAGGGCTAGCTGGCTTAACATTTCACTTCTATTGTTTTCTGTCCTCCAAACAACACTGAGAGTTCCACGATATACAAAATGACAAACAGAGTCCAGGGCTGGTGGGCTCACGATTGTGATTGTTTATGGATGGTGATCCCTATCAACAATCTAACATTATCTAAAAGAATTATTTTCAATACTAGATTATTAATATTAAATATTGATATTGTAAAATTTAATTAGAAAAAAAAGTTTGTACAATATGAAACGAGGAAGCAGTTGTTTGGGCTGGTGATATGAAATAAATTTAAATATGAGGACATGAATCCGCCAACTTCCGCACCTAGAAACTTTCCAAAAAATGAGTAATACATACTAAATATGTACTTTTATAAAGTATGGACATGAGAATTTATAGAGAATGTATAGATATCGCATTCCATACTTAGCCACCTTTTGGATTGCAGGTTCTCGGGTTCGCGGGCTCAAAATTGGGCCTCTATTGATCTGTCTTACAAATAGAACCCATAATTCCACCATATACAAATTGAACAATGGACCTACGGGTTGGCTAGCTCAACATTGAACTTATATTGTTTTGTTTCCTTGACGCAACCCTCCTCAACTCGCAGGTCAGAAGGTTCACGTCCTCAGGATATTCTCTATTTTCGACCTGAAGAACTCTTAACAACTCTTCTATTTCCCTTTTGGGAAATATGCACCCACAATTAACTTCATGAAATCCCCCTTTTACTTGGGAGATCAGGCTTCGCGCCTTCGCGAATCCAATGGTCAAGCACCCTGTCTCCAAATCTCCGAAGCCCGAGAACAATCAACACTGACCTTTTCTCTTTCCCCTTCGGACTCCTCCCTATTGTGATTTTGACGATCGCGATGTCGAGCGACTCACCTCTTTGAATCCTGAATATCGATATACCGAAATGCTGATACGCTCACGGGGATGACTTTTCAACACCTTCCACCTCGTCGGGATTTCGGATTTCGCGGCATCGCGAATCCTAATGCAATGTGTTCGGAACTTCAACCCATGAAATAACGAAATGATCTACGGAGGTTGACTCCATGTCGATAGTGCGCCACCTGTCCTGCTCGCTAACTCTCCTGGCCCCACACCATCATTTTAGCTTTCGGGACTTCGCGTTTCATGATATCGCGATTCCCGTTGCAAATATTACGGGACTTCCACCCACAAAATTCTGAAAGAGGGATCCACTTGCAAATTCAACAAACTTTGTGGCTTGGATCTATGGTCCTACTCCTCCTAATATTAAACCTTTCGGAATACCCACGGTAACCCTCTTTCTATTTCATGAGATCTAATGGCTCACGGGAATTGCGAGCGTCCATTCTTTCCTTAAGAACTGGTCTTTCTGCAATTGACGTCACTACACCTCTTTCAAACCTTCCGGGTACTTTGCCTCTGTCTTCCTTCAACTCCCTCAAAGGTTCAAAATCCTTCTCAGTTTTTCCATGGCTTCTCAGTCCTTCAAAAAACTTCTTGCTCGCACTGCTTGCGGCAGCCTTCAAACACTTCCAAGTGTTGGATTCCCTTCGACTCTACGCACACCTGCAGCAACAATCTCTCAATGCTTTGCTCAGATTCACAACTCTAACAAAATAAATCTTGGGAATTTAAATACATAGAAAAAATAAATGTGGTATGCTTGGTTATCACAATAGAATTAGGTGGTGAAGATACTCAGGAAAGTTAGTGTGAATAATTTGAAACCAATAAAATCCCTTTGGCTTTCCATTGTAAGTTCTCTTGAGGTTTATGTCCTAACTGATGAAGAAGAAAAGGGTTATATGTCTCAAGTATTATTACTAGTTGGAAGTTTGATGATTGCAATGAGAAATGGTCATCATTTCATATGTAGTTAGTGTTGTCAGTAGACACATGGAAAAACCATGTGAAGAGCATGGAAATGGGTGCTTCAAACACAGAAGCACAAGTATCACCTACAATAGCTGCAATGATTTAGTCTGTGGCTATGATTCATGATATTTACATGAGAGGAGTTCTATCTCAGGTTATTCCTTGAAAGAATGCATGGATCTATTGGGTAAGTTTGGACAGGTACATGATGTGGTGTTCTGTGGTGGTCAAAGTGTTTTGCATTTGACTAACAATCTAGTGTATCAAAATGGGACAAGTGCATAAATTTATAAGATAGGTTTTTGATGCAAGATGAATGGTCCATACTGGAGTGAATCATGGAGTTGTGATGGTGTGATCCAGGAGGATATCTGTGGCCACCCACCTATTCCAATTCGTTGCTCGTGTTCATTTTTTATTCAACATGTATTTTTGTATTGCTTTATAATTGTGAGTTCTACACTTTTGGGGTTGTATGAAGCCTCACACATTCTTCAGGTGGATACAGGTGGCCTCTCACCTAATCCAACTGGCATTGTGGGGTCCAACTTCCATTGATGATCATATTCCATCACTATGATCCAGTCCACATAGGTTGTCTTTGGTTTCATTGCATTCCGACGATTTCCATGATTTTGATTATTTTGAGCTATAAGTCAATGGAATTCACTGAAAAGGTCATTTTGGGCACATTACTTGGAGGAAACTCTCAGTGCAATAGCTCATTGGAATCAGGAGGAGAAACACTATAGGATGGGATGGCTAGAAGTGACTTTCAGTGGCCAGGGAATCCACAAGGAGAGATAAGGAGTTTTTCAAAGGTAAAAGGGTTAATTAATTAATTAAAGTGATTTAATTAATTAATTAAATATTAATAAAATGAAAGTCACTTTGGAGGGACAAGGTGATCCAAAAATTATAAAGGAAAGGCAAGGGCATCTTCTCATTGATTCATGTATGATCTTATTTTGATTTCTGGCTTCTAGCTAGTGAGCCCAATATTAGGGGTTTTGAGGGTTTTGACATAACAAACCCTAGAGGACGATTCAGTGGTGAAATATTTCAACTATCTTCTCCCAAGATTGGTCTCAGAGATGCAATACTCTCCCACAACATTCTAGTTCCATATCTACTCAGTTGCAGGAGGATTCTACATCAGTTTCATGTGCAGATAGAGAGAGAGCGCACCAGTTGAGGGATTCCAGCAAGAGGGGCGCACCATCTTTGGAGAGAGATTCGTTGTAGGAGATTGGCAGGGCTGTTGAGGATTCTATCACTTGGGTTTTCATTGCAGGGCCTTGGACATCAGATCTAGTGCTTTCTGAGATAATTTTATGGCTCAAATTATTTCTTGAGAAGTGGGGCGAATTGAAGAGAAGGAGGGTGTTTTTGAGATCCAGATCTAGTCTGTTTGGAGGGGTTACACTTCAGATATGACCCTGATACTTTACCTGGTGACTTGCAGTGTCTCGATATATATTTATGGATATTTTCAGAGCATTTGAAGGCCTCCTTCAGTAGGTCGGAATTATCTAGGGTTTCAGTCATCCAGTGGGGTGCACCATTCAGTGGGGAATTTTAGATCTACAGAGATTGAGAGGGATGTTGGAGATTCAGTCACCTGGGTTGTTCTTACCATCACCCGATCTATCATTTGGCATATTTATTATTGTTATTGGACACTTTTGGTAGCAGGGCCGAGTTATTGAGGGTTTCAGCCTTCTATTGGAGCGTGGCATTCTTCAACTGGAGAGTTTGGCATTCTGATCTGCTTGTATTGATCTTCATTTCTTATTCAGCCTTTGGAGGCATATTTTGTATTAGTGGGAGAATTTTGTAGTAGCTCTTATCTATTGTCTATCTTCTTGGCCATCTGTTGGGCATTCTAGATCGACATCTTCACTGCAACAGGTTTCTCTATTTTATGAATAAAGAAGAGTTGAGATGTTTTGGATTGTCTATCGTATTGCATATGGTTGAGGTATGTTCCATGGTTATCTCTTTCTGTTATTTGTTGAATACACACATATAAACACATCTAAAAGGTAGATCAACAAAGTGTTTGACGAAATACCTCACTCAGAAAAAGTTTTAAAAATACACCAAAACAATGATGATCCTTGCATAATGGATTGGGATCATTACAGTGGTATCAGAGCTTAAATCCTGCAAACCTGGGGGGTCTTCCATAGGGATAAATGGATAGTTGGAAAGAAGTGGATAAGATAGCCTTTGAGATACCATGGTTGGATATCAAGTATGACAGCCTTAACAAGGAAACTAAGGCTACAATAACCTTCCTACAATATGCAGCCTTTAGAAATCCCCATTGGAGAAAATGGGATATTTTACAGGGGATGATCATAGCAAGTGAAAAGAAAAAAGAAGCAGCTATATGGTGGGAAGAACAGAGAAACCCCATTCCCAGTAGGAGCATGCAACCTTACCACAGTTGCAAGGGGTCGTGTGAAATAGATCATAGGTGCAGGGGTAAAGATCAGGAATGCATTACTGAGGCATGTCATGATAGTGAGGGTGAGGTGTGTGAGGATGGAGTGATAGATGTGGATTCAGAGCAGTCAGATGATGACAATGACTCTTGCACAGAGGCTACTGATAGTGACACTACCTCAGAGGATAGTGATGATGACTCTTGCATAGAGGCTAGCGATGCTTGCATGCTTGAGGAGGAGGATGACCTTTGTGTAGTGGATAGGCAGCTGGATGGACAAGACAATAGCCCCAGTGTCTCAACAAACACATCACATACCATTGATGAACTTATGCCTCAGCAGAGTGGTGACACTAGTGAGGAGTCACAGGTGTTAGCACCTAGAGATGATGAGATTCCTATGGGGGTCGTGACACATCTGACACATGTTTAGACACCCATGATAGCCACATCAGATGAGGAGATCAGTGGCACGTCAGGTATGATGGATGAGCCTAGTGTGAGGGATTCACACCATGGATAGGTAGACCCATAGATCCAGGAGGAGGTATAGGATGTACATGCAGTTGACCCCAGACATATAGGTCAGTCAGAGGAGATGGAGTCATACCTATTAGAGACTCCAGTGGTTGAGAAGATGGCAGAGGTTGACAGGTGGATGGAGAACTTACTTCCAGGATCAGATTGCATGGATGAGGATGCACTCTTTGGCAGTCAAGATGACTATAGCATGTGTCTGGATACAACTATATGGGATCCAGGTACAAATGATAGTAACAGGTTGAGTGCATAGGAGGATACAACTACTCATACAGGATACAGTGTGAGTCAGGGGGAGATGGCATCTAGTGATGGGATGTAGTGGCATACAAGAGTACCTAGTGGCACAGTAGACAACAAGCATTTCATCACTTTATGTTCTACAAAGAGTGTTGTTAGTGATGGCACTAGAAATGAGAGGCATGAAGGGGTACCCTAGCATGACTATGATTAGGAGTCACACCACTTAGCAGCATAGTTGGGAGTTAGTGAGGCTATGATCAGGGAATCCACTAGACATATTGATGACATGCATGTAGTGATGGCAGATTATGGTTGGAGAGCATCAGTGGCACATGGTAGCTCAGATGGAGGATTTTCCATGGATGATTTTCACACTCTCCAGAACAGAGTGTCTATGATGAGAACTGACTACCTGCATTTTTCGACAGACAAAGACTACCTACTGTGGATTGACGAGTTATATCAGAGGGCCCTAAGGGGACAGGACTTGGAGGTAGACCGACTCACTCAAGAGTTGGAGAGAACTCGAGGATTCTTGAGAGGCACACAGACCACTCTTCAAGAATCAGAGTCTATATCAGATGGGTCTCTTGAGGAGATTCGTCAGAGATCCACTTCATCTGTCTTAGTGGACAGTTAGATGTATCAGTCAGTCACATTGATAGAGGATGTTGATCATCTAGCAGAGGAGCACCAGTCGATGGGGGACACTTCCATTTGTGTCTTGGGAGTGGTTGATCTCCATATAGATATTGATCCAGTTGTACACCCAGGATCTATGATGCAGCATGAGTTTGTAGGATATGACATGAGTATGTCAGAGCATACCATGATGAGTGATATCTCACAGAGAGATGTCGAGGTGTATGGTGGCATTCGGAGGGGTATAGTGCCTTACGGGGAGGAGACACACTCAAGGGAGTATGTAGATGTCACTCCTCTGCAGCAGCAGATAGTTGTGGGAGATCACCTTCACCATTTCAGAAGTTGCATGGTAGATGAGAGATGGAGGTTGGTTGACCAATAGTCGGAGGGGTTACTTCTGGTTGTACTGGATGGTTGGGACTCGGTGATGACCACAGGAGAGCATCTTTCATGGATACCGATGGACAAGCTTCTGGTCAAATAATTAGGATTGACCAAAGAATGTGACACCTCCCAGTCCTACAGTCAGCTGCAGATGTTTCTATTAGCCTATCCTAACACTTTTATCATAGACAACAAAATGAGGAGGGATAGGCCATGGCTGGGAGGATGGAGAGTGAGTAGGTCGAGACTATATGACAAGAGTAGTTTTATGGCATACAATAGGTCAGAGGTGGACCGTGTTAGACAAACAATTGAGACTTGGTGTGTGATGGTGAGCATCATAGACCTGGTGATGATAAATGAGCGCAGTGGGCTTCTGACAGTGATCATCCCAGCACAGGAGAAGCTAGCGGAGACTGGAAGTGATAAACTTCCAAGTTTTCCATGGGATCTGGGAGTTCACTTGGTTAGCATGATGTTTCACTACATGACGACCCAGGTGGCACTAGAGAGCCACACACTCCACCTTGGGTTGGTTTGGAGTGGGTCGACAGGTACTTGTCCTATGGGACAAGACCTTTTCTTCCTCTTGATCATCATGATAGGGCATGGAGACGTTTGGACAGGTACTTCTTCTACAAAGGTGTCTATGCCGATACATTTTTTAGGCAACAGGTTCAGTGGTCATAGGTGTTTCAGCTTGAGGATCCCGGCGAGGATGATCCTTTATGTATGCAGGGGATAGAAAGTCGTGGATAGAGTAGTGCAGTGTCAGCAAGAGAATCGTCGATAGAGGTTAGCATGGGACCCAGGGATTGCTGGATTGAGAAGTTCATTGACCGACAGGGGAGAGTGGACCATTGTAGGGGAAAGTTATTCTAACTTTCCCTTTAGCAGGGGAAAGTTATTCTAATGATCATATTCCATCATTCTGAGCCATTCCACACAGGTTGGCTTTGGTTTTGTTGCATTCCAATGATTTCCATGATTTTGACTATTTTGAGCTATAAGTCAATGGAATTCACTGAAAAGGTCATTTTGGGCACATTACTTGGAGGAACCTCTCAGTGTAATATCTCATTGGAATCGGGAGGAGAAACACTACAGGATGGGATGGCTAGAAGTGAATTTCAGTGTCCAGGGAAGCCACAAGGAGAGATAATGAGCTTTTCAAAGGTGAAAAGGTTAATTAATTAATTAAAGTGACTTAATTAATTAATTAATTATTAATAAAATGAAAGTCACTTTGGAGGGACAAGGTGAGCCAAAAAGTATAAAGGAAAGGCAAGGGCATCTTCTCATTCATTCATGTATTATCTTATATTGATTTCTGGCTTCTACCTAGTGAGCCCAATATTGAGGGTTTTGAGGGTTTTGACATAACATACCCTAGAGGATGATTCAGTGGTGAAAGATTCCACCTATCTTGTCCCAAGATTGGTATTGAAGATGCAATACTATCCCACACCATTCTAGTTCCATATCTACTCAATTGCAGGAGGATTTTACATCAGTTTCATGTGCAGATAGAGAGAGGGAGCACCAGTTGAGGGATTCCAACAAGAGGGGTGCACCATCTTTGGAGAGAGATTCGTTGTAGGAGATTGGCAGGGCCATTGAGGATTCTATCACTTGGGTTTTCATTGCAGGGCCTTGGACATCAGATCTAGTTCTTTCTGAGATAGTTTTATGGCTCAGATTTTTTCTTGATCAGTGGGGCGAATTGAAGAGAAGGAGGGCGTTTTTGAGATCCAGATCTAGTCTGTTTGGAGGGGTTACACTTTAGATATGACCCTGAGACTTTACCTTGTGACTTGCAGTGTCCTGATCTATATTTCTAGAGAGTTTCAGAGCATTTAGAGGCCTCCTTCAGCAAGGCCGAATTATCTAGGGTTTCAGTCATCCAGTGGGGCACACCATTCAGTGGGGAATTTCAGATCTACAGAGATTGAGAGGGATCTTGGAGATTCGGTCACCTGGTTTGTTCTTACCATCACGATATCTATCAGTTGGCATATTTATTAGGGTGATTGGACACTTTTAGCAGCAGGGCCGAGTTATTGAGGGTTTCAGCCTTCTATTGGAGCGTGGCATTCTTCAGCTGGAGAGTTTGGCATTCAGATCTGCTTGTATTGATCTTCATTTCTTATTCATCCTTTGGAGGCATCTTTTGTATTAGCGGGATAATTTTTTAGCAGCTCTTATCTATTGTCTATCTTCTTGTCCTTTTGTAGAGCATTCCAGATCGACATCTTCATTGTAGCAGGTTTCTCTATTTTATGAATAAAGAAGAGTTGAGATGTTTTGTCTTTTCTATCTTATTGCATATGGTTGAGGTATGTTCCATGGTTATCTCTTTCTATTATTTGTTGCATACACACATATAAACACATCTAAAATGTAGATCAACAAAGTGTTTGACGAAATACCTCACTTAGAAAAAGTTTTAAAAAGACACCAAAACAATGATGATCCTTGCATAATGGCTTGGGATCATTACATTTCCATAACCTACACACCAAATTAGGTATCAAATATTCTGAGTGTCATTTGGTGTCCAAATACCACGGTTTTTTGCATAGATACATTGAAACAAAAATGGAGTTCCTCGAGATTGCCTCATTGGGAACATCTTATAGATACGTTATCAACATTGAGAAAAAATTTAAGCAGAAAGGGTGAGAGTATGGATCTACAAACCCCTCATAGCCAAAATAGGGAAAAGGCAACCCCAACCCACACAGCAGGGGACCAAGTCGATATGGCCTCCCTCAAGAAATTTTTTCCAAGCCACAACACAAGAAGGGAAACGAGAAGATGAAGCAGGAGACAGGAAAGTGGTGTGAGTACCATAAAATTCCTTGGCACAAAACCGAGGAATGATTCTCCAAGAGGTCCCTCGTGGACGAGATGAAGGATTCCGAGTTAGAGGCCGATTATGATTCTGATTAAAATTTTGAAGGAGGGAAGAAGATTATCGATGTTGAACCTAGTTCCACGGTCACTACCACAAAAGTTTAGCCAAGCGAACCAAAAGAACTAGAGGAAGGGGAACGCCTCTTTCATTCGCAGATGTAGGTCAAGGGGGATCCAATTCATTTCATTGTCGACAACGGTAGTCAGAAGAACTTTATTTTAGTAGAGGTCATCAAGAGGTTGAACCTACCAACGACACCACATCCACAACCCTACACCATTGACTGAATTCATCAAGGAGGAGATATTTGTGCCATGCAATAGTTTCTTCTACCCTACGACATCAATCCTTTGAAAGATGAGGTATTGTGTGATATTTAACCCCTTGAAGTTGGTGATGTTATTTTAGGACAACCATATTTGTTGAAGGGTCATGTTGTGTATGAGTCTAGACCCTGCAATGTTATTATTACTTTGGGTAGAAAATTGTACAAGATCCCAGAGGTGGCAGCGCCTACTGCTATTTCTTTAATCTCTACTAAGAAATGCAGTAAGGTCATTTCAAATACTGGGAAGTTCATCTTCTTTTTGATCCGTTCTCATAATCAGCAGAAGGTCATCGCCATGTCCGTGGACTCTACACAATGCCTCTCTTTGTAGAAAAATCAAGTGGAAGGGATCGTGGAAGAACACAGAGACATTTTTGTCTCACCTACAGGGGTACCAACACACTGCCAAGTCAAGCATCCAATTGATCTGACCCCAAACGCACCTCTACCTAATAGACCAGTCTATAAACACTCGTTGATGGATAATGATGAAATCATACATCATATCCAATATCTTCTTTAAAAGGAGCACATCAAACCCAACTCATCCCCATGTGAAAGCCCGATTGTACTGGTGCAGAAGATGGATAGGACTTGGAGACTCTTCATTGATTACAAAGCCCTAAACAAAATCACAGTTAGGAACCACGACCCCATTCCCAATATTTATGACCTTCTTGAACAACTCAAGGGGGCAAAGTTCTTCATCAATATTGACCTAAATTCTAGCTACCACCAGGTTCCCATCGAACCCACTGATCTCTAGAAGACAACCTTTAAGTCTAAAGAAGGTATCTACAAATGCCTAGTCATGCTCTTTGGCTTAACAAATGCACTAGCCACTTTCATGAGGTTGATATACGTTGTATTGATACCCTTTACCAAATCCTTTATGGTAGTATATTTGGATGACATCCTCATCTTCAGCAGAATGTGGGAGGATCACATCTGGCATATTCAACAGGTTTTGATCACTCTACGGCAACACAAGATTTATGCCAACCTGGAAAAATGATCTTTTGGAATGAACATGGTCCAGTACCTAGGCTACATTGTTGATGAGCATCGGGTACATGTTGATCCAGCTAAGATCCAAGTCATGTTTGATTGGCTATCCTCGACCACACTGACCGAGCTTCAAAGATTCTTAGGACTTGCCAATTTTTACGGACGGTTCATGCTAGGATTATCCCATATTACATGGGTCCTCATCTAGGTGACCAAGGGCAATGGTAGGGACAAGTTCGTGTGGGGGGAGGAGAAACAACGAGCATTCAAATATCTAAAAAATTGTTTTTTCTCATCTCTAGTACTCTCCTTCCCTGATAACCTGATATGAAACAACCAATCGAGATTGAGACTGATGCATATGACTATGTTGTGGCCACAGTTCTCACTCAACATGAGCATCTAGTGGCATACCATAGTGAGACACTCTTCGATATTGTCCGACAACACCCCACCTATGACAAGGAAATGTATTCCATTGTACAATCCTACCATCAATGGAAACATTACATACAGGGGAAAGAGATGATCATACAAACTAATCACAAGCCTTTGCAGTTCATACAAACACAGGGGAAATTGCAAAACGACCACCATCAAAAGTGGTCCACCTACCTGCAGCAGTTCCATCTGAACATCAAGTATAAGATATGTATCTCCAATAGTGTCGATGACTGACTAAGTCGGCCTCCTGTGGCTGCACTTACCACTGTGCTCCATTCCTATGGACATGAAACATTAGAGTGGCCCCAAATTTACCAGCAAGATACGAACTTCGCTACCACATATCATCTCTTGGGTGCAGGTTCCACTATCACTGATTTTCACATTCAGGACAAACTCTTATGACATTTGGGCCATATCTTCGTTCCTATAAGTGAGCATGCAATGATGATTTGGGAATCCCACTACAGTCGGGTGGCAGGACATTTTGGTGTAGAGAAAATTGTGGTCATTCTTTAGAAATAAATTTATTGGCCAAAAATTCGACAAAATGTCAGCAAGTATAGAATATCTTTCACTACCTGCACCATAGCCAAGTCAGCCATCAAGATGCAATTTTTATACACCCCTCTTCTTATTCCCAAGAAGTCATATGAATCCATATCCATGGATTACATGTATGGTTTGTCGTCCACCAAGAACAACCATAATTGCATGTTTGTAGTCATTGATTTGTTTTCGAAGATGGCCATCCTCACAGCCTGTAAGAAGAATGTCACAGCGGAAGATACTGCCAAGATCTTCTTCGAACGAGTTTGGGTTCATTTTGGGATACCACAGACCATCATCTATGACTGAAACAACAGGTTCCTCAACACCTTTTGGTCGAGTCTAAGGTCTCTTTTGGACACCAAGCTCACAAAATCCACTTCTTTCCACCCCCAAACCGATGGCCAAACCAAGGTCGTCAATCAGATGATTGTGCACATCCTGCACATTTCCAATTCTAAGCATCCTCATACATGGGACTAGAGTCTCCCATATGTCCAACACAGTTACAACAGGGCTCTCCATGTTCCACCGATCATAACCCATTCTAGGTGGGTTTGGGATTCCAACCCTTTGGACCCATTGATTTTGTGCTTCCTCTTTCCATTGCACAAACATATTCTTCCCCTGATCAATCTTCGATCGAAAAAGCCACCAGATTCATTGAGTGGATTCAACACATCTACCAACAAGTCCATGAGATTTTGCATAAATCCAATGCTAACTACAAGAATCTCCATGATAAACACAATGTACCACACCAGTTTCAGGTTGGTGACAAAGTTTGGATACATTTGCAGAAGAAGTGTCTCAATGGGCCCCATCGGAAGCTTTGCCCACTTCATTATGGGACTTACACTATCAGCAAGGATGTGGGTAGAAATGCTTTTGAGATCAACACTCCACTATTCCTTGGTCTGCATCCAATATTGAATGTGGATCTCCTTCAACCATATTTTCCACAATTATTGGACACATTTCAGATTGTCGAACAATTGACACCAACAGAGGTTAGCCTTGACTTCATGGAACAAGCATCCACCGATCAGATAGTGGAAACACAAGTCATGGGAACTCACCAATAGTGGATCTGGCTTTATCAAGTTGTCAAGGCAGGGAAACTCCTACACCAAGGAAAGTGGCTCACCCAGGGCCAAATCCAACAAAATTTTCCTCACTTGATGGGGGAACTGAACGCAATGGATACCATTGCTTCCTAAGGGGGGAGGATTGATCCAGGTGGATATTGGTGGCCACACACCTATTCCAACTGGCTCCTTGTGTCCATTTGTGATTCAAAACATCTTTCTGTATTGATTTATAATTATGAGTTCTACACTTTTGGGGTTGTTTGAAGCCTCACACATTCTCTAGGTGGATACCAATGGCCTCTTGCCTAATCCAACTGGATTATTTTGTATGTTTTCTTGTCAGTACATCTTGTTGTACTTCCAGGGATATTTTAGGGCCCTAAACGTTGTTTTCTTGACTCACCACAATTGTACTATAGGCTGAGTGAGATTCTGATGACATAATGTGTATTTCTTTGAAATACCTTTCCAACAGGATATGACGCGGCTAAAACGGAGGTCGTCTACAAAATTTACAACCCTAGGAAGTTGAGGTACCAAATTACACCAACTTACCCATAGGGCCCACATGAAGTTTGGAGGTTCTCCTTCTAGGGTTAGGTTTTTGGATGTCTAGGGTTTTGGCATTCATGATTAATATGAAAAGGGCCTCTAGAGCCTCATTTTAATCCATTCTTCTTAGACAAATGTGTGTAGCAGCCACATCTCTTCTAAGAGATAGCTACCACCGTTCGAGCAAGTTTCAGTTCTGCAGTTTTATAGTTTCCACCTATTTCGTTGTTTAATAGAAGATATTGTTCACTGGATATTTGTGTTATTCTTCCTATATATGTGTTTATTTTATTCAGTTTGATAATAAATTTTTTCCTCTCCTAAATATGGATCATGGTGTTTGGATCCTCTTGGCTTGCACGAAAGGTGATGAATTAATTAAGGCCATGATATATCAGGTAAATTGTTGTCAAGGTGGAGATTGTTTGAAACATGCCAACGAATTTTCCATGCAGTCACATGAACATGAATGCATCTATACTAGGAATGTGCATGCATGCACTCTTTTGTGAATAAATTATGTAACTGGTGGATCTAATTATAATCAAATAGTCTAACTATTTGAGAGAGTCTATATATACAAGCATAACCATAGAGGTGAGAGTGCAATGTGTAGTGAGTGTGTGAGGGAAAGACACAACAATGAGGTGATTGTGTGTATGAGAGGAGAGGATGGTTGTATGTTTGTGATGGCTATTGTAATTCACCCTTTAATAATAAGAATACCAATTATCATTTCCCTGTGGTTTTTCTCGTATTAGGTTTTCACATAAATCATTGTCTCAATTGTGGGTTTGTTGTTCTCAGTTTAATTGATTGTTTATTCTTTGTTTTTCTTCTGTTGCCTAATAAAATGAGTTTTGGGAGCCTCACACAGCGATTTAGAACATGATGAATATTTTTTTGATTAATTGGTGATCATTATTAGAAACATCACCTTGCAGTAGGGTTTTCTACTATCTGTTGAAACTGATTATTATAATTTGTTTAATGCATCTTGAAAAACATTAAATCAGATCCTCTTGTTATGGAAGAGTCTAGTGACTTAAGCACCAAGGAGAACAACAATTTGGAGGAACCTGATGCGGCTACTGAGCCGGATTGCGGAGATCTAATAGGTGCCGCAATTGGGGATTTGTTAATTCTGGCACAGGGGTGGAGGTTGTGATGAGAGGAGGAAACAACATATTTCACCTGAAGAGGATCAACGGGGCCTTGCGGAGAGTGAACTTGATGTACCAGGGGACCGATGTGTAGCGAAGAATTAGTATATGAGTACATAGATATTTTGGGGATATCCATAGAATCCAGGACAGGGGGTGGGTGTCTCCACTCAGGTAGCGGGCCTTTCAAGAGAAGGGTTTGTAACAACGACCTGACCCGCATTACAACCTGCAACAACTTACCTCTCTCAAGAAAGGTGTCCTACCTCTCCTCAAGGTCATCCTTAGGTGGATTTGGAAGATGGGATGGTGTAATGTTCCCCAAATTTACCAAATATTTTTTTTTTGTTAGGGACATTATATCTCTTTCCTCTTTGAACAAATTATTTCAAAAGACATCAACTTAATATATGTGGGTATTTTTGTCATCACCTTTGACATTGACAATGTTTTTACGTTTACCATTTTATTGATACAACCATAAAATCGTATATAAGAGACTTTATATCTAATCTATTCCCTGCTACATAGTAACCACATTTATAAAGGTTAAGCGCTAGCTTCACTATACCCTAGTCTTCTAGTTACTAACATTCCTATTCACTAATGTAAGTATAAAGGGTTAATGTTTGAATGATTAAAACCCCACTAGCACTACAACCATCTCTATGCATAAACATTAACATTTAACTTATGAAAACCCCACTAGAATTACAACCATATCTATGCATAATAATTACGCCATATAGGGTCCTATACGAATTCAGGTTCAAATCATATGCATATACCTTTATCGAATATATCGTAGACTTTTTAATATAATGGTGGCTCTATATGTTAATTGTCTAAGTAATAGACCTCGTGGGAAAACTGTCTATTGTTAAAGCTCTCACCACTATTACCACAATACTAAAATATGGTTAACAGTTGGCATCGTTATGAAGTCCAATGATAACAATTATTCATCCTGAGATCGATAATATGATCGAACCATATGGTCATACCTTTAACTGAACGAGAGATGGGTGGGACTAATGGGTATAGTCACAACCCTAACTTCGTTGTCCTCACACTCTGCAATGACTTAGTATGAATGTTGAATAAAGGATTGTCATATGCTAATTAAAACCTCTGTCTAACCTATTAATAGCTACCTGCAAGAGTACCTCCCGAGAGATGTCACTCAACCACCATGTCCAATACAAAACATTCCACATCCATCGTGTCACATGGCAAGGTACAGTATTCATAACTACCACTATTACTCTGCTCAGCAAAGGGTTTCTAGGGATATTGGTTCATTCTCCTTTGGTTTTGTGTCTTTTGTGAAAATGCTATAGTACTAGCCTTGCAATTTTCAACTCAAAAACATGGCCAGAACCTTCGAGTTGGGCTCGACCTGGGCAGAAAGAAAAAGTGGAGGCGTCTACCAATTGGATACTGCCCTAGGCAAGGTAAGCAAACTCTTGGTTACTTTGAACTCTTTGTGATTCTAGTCTCTATGATTCCAGAATATCGTATCATGCACCAGTCACCATCTATTCCTCTAGTCTTTACTAGTTTTGACTTTATCGGGTCTGAGTTATAGTCATATCATTTTGTTGAGTACCCTTCAATTCTTAGGGTTTGTCATAGCTCCACTTTATTTCCCTATATTGGGTCCTAAAATCCTTAAAACCTGTGTTATATATATTCACCTCTGTGAAAAACCCGTAGGAAGTCTTGGACTGTATTAATAACCAGGGGGAGAGAGAATTCCCAACAATGCATGAATTAGTTTTTACAAGGAAATATAGTCAAACTTATTGTATTTTCAATTTCTCGTACTGTGTGAATAAATATCTATTCCACTCAATAGTGGTTACATCCCTGCTTGAGTCTTGCAGGGACTTTAAAGATTTGATACATTTCCTTGTCTATCTCGTTATCTATCTGTAAGTAGTTGTGGGTTCTCTTAAATCTATATTTTCAATAGTGAATCTAGATTTATTCTGTGTGATGGAAAAAATTAAGAGATATACCCACCATACTCTGTCTATATATTTCAATTTGCAAGACCGTCCCCTGTGATAAGTAAGTGGTTTCATTCTGTCCATGTTGCGTGTTTTACTAGCGATGTGGGTGTTTACGATTTTCGATCCTTTTGAGTTTTTATATAACAAAATCGTAGGTAATATAGTTCTATATATTTGTCCAAGCTTTCGAACAATCGACTCTTAACTTCTCAGAGTATACATCTTATGTCTTACTATAATTTAATTCGTTTCAAAGATGAACGGCGTAAATTTGTAAAAATGTCCATTGTGTGTGCATAGAGGTTTCTTATCTAAATATATGCATTTAGTAGCTGGAATGTAATTTTCCATTCATGTTTCACATAATTATAGAGTGAATGGTTAAGGTCGTAATATTGTTCTGTGTGTATACAAATAAATTCCATCTGAGTTATACCTCTAGTAAAGTTATATAATAATCGCCTTAAGTTCTGTGTGCTTGAAAACTATGTGTAGCTTGTCTCAGTTTTTAATCATCAAATCGTAACTTTTAACATTTAAGGGAGAAAA
>ML781033.1:230273-251061 GCA_009831015.1 Picea engelmannii | reverse complement strand
ATATATATATATATATATATATATATATATATATATATATATATATATATATATATATATATAAATTGTATTCATTTCTAGAATTTTGTTTGGCATTTACAACAATCCAATATTCCTTAAGTTGGATACCTATAAATATATATTTACATACCTGGGAAAGGTTATGATTAATGCAACAATACTTCTATTTTATTTAGCTTGAATGCATATCCTATGTATATATATTTACATAACTCAACTTCATTAACAACTAAAAATTCACAATAGATTTCTTAACTTTACTCAATGAATAAAATCAAACTGTATGGACTTATTCTACAACCCATTTCATTCTACCATCTATTAATCAACAAACATTCAACAAGAAAACAATTAGATGTACATATTTGAACAAAGTGTTGGGACAACAAATGGAACGACCAAGTTCCACCCAACCGTAGATCAAAACAACCAAACTACTTTCTTTGTTCACCCCCTAGCCTAACCATGAGTCCATAAGGGAGAATTCCAATGATCTTCTTTCACTATAGTCCTCTTTCAGATCAGAAATCCCCTTGCCTCACACTCATGACAAAGTTCATAACAACAAGTGATAACCTTTCTCGAACATACTAAGAAGCATCCTGTCTCCTCCCATATGTTGTATATCATGAGCATCTTGTGCCTAGATCTTTTTCCCTCTTTGGAAATTTTCAAAGATCTACAAATCATTGATTTTCAGGGGATGCTAGTGGCCAAATTCTTCATTTTTCACTTGTACAATTCAGCCCTGAGGTAACTCAAGTCTGTTCCTCACTCATTGAATCATGGTCAGCTGATTTCAACCTAGTTGTTCCATTTTTCCTTCAGCAACTAATATAAAAATATTTGTCTTTTACATGTGTCATGGTCAAAGAGTTGGTTGGGAAAATCAAACCTTTTCCCAATAGTCAAAAAATTAATTACAAACAATCAAATTCCAAAATTTGGATTTTCCATAAATGGCAATAATTTTCCAACTACGAATTTGCCAAAAATGGAAATAAATTCCTAAGTGCATACAGACTTTAATAATTAATTATTTTTGGGATATTTCATTCTCCCCCCCTTCAGTAAAACATTGTCCTCATTGTTTGTTCCTTTCTCAAAACAGGGTTGGATAAGATTTCTGCAAATCTTCCTCCAATTTCCAAGTGGTTTCCTCAGGACTAAAGTGCTTCCATTGCACTTTTACCTGGGTGATGGCTCTATTTCGTAGTACTGTTTATTTCTTGTCCATAATGCGCAGAGGTTCCTCTTGGAGCTCTCCTTCAGGTTGCACCTCCACCATGTTCCAATCAATGATGTGAGTAGAATCATGAATATACTTTTTTAACAAAGAAACATGAAATACATTATGAAATTTTAAATTTGCACGAAGTGCAAGTTGGTATTCCATAGGTCCAATTCAAGCTAAAAAATCGAAGGGACCAAAAAACTTGGGAGCCAATTTTGAATAGTTCCATAGCTTTAACGAACTTCTTCTTTCTTTTACTTTTAAATAGACGTGGTCTCCAACTTGAAATTCCTGGTGACTTCTTTTCAAATCTACATAGCTTTTCTATCTCTCCTATGCCTATCTTAAATTATGTTGTACCTTTCTTACTGTCTTGTCCATTTCCTGGAAAATTTGTGGTCCCATCATGAGTCTTTCAACTGGGTCATCCCAGCTGATTGGAGTTGTACACTTTCTTATGTACAGTACTTCAAAGGGGCTCATCTTAACCGATGTCTGATAACCGTTATTTTATGCAAATTCCACTAAGTGTAGGTATTCCTCCCACTTAGTGGGTTGCATCCTTACATACATTTGTAGCATATCTTCCACAATCTAGTTCGTTCGTTTAGTTTGACCATCCATTTGTGGATGGTAACTTGTGTTGAAATTCATGTTAGTATTCAACCTTGCAAATAGTTCTTTCCAAAACGTTGATGTAAATTTGACATCTCTATCTGAAATCACCATTTTCGGAATACCATGCAATCTAAAAAATTCCTTCATAAATATTTAAACAATGTTAATAGCTTTATAAGTAGATTTCACAGGAATAAAATGTGCAGATTTTCTAAGTTTATCAATCACTACCATAATCGAATCATTCTTCTTTTGAGTTTCAGGCAAACCTGTGATAAAGTCTAGTGAGATAGTCTCCCACTTCCATTCTGGTATAGGTAGAGGCTGTAACAGGTCGACTGGGTGCTAGTGTTCAACCTTCACCTATTGATAATCTAGGCACTTAGATAAGTATTATGTTGTCTCACCTTTAATGTTAGGGAAGTAAAACAACTTCCTCAATGTTGTTACAATTTTTCAGTATCCTGGATGACTAGAATATGGATTCTTATGTACTTCATCCAAAATTGTTAGCTTTAAATCAGCGAAATCTGGTATGTACATCCTATTTTTGAATCTTAATAGTCCATTTCTGTCCAAACTCATATCTATTATGTTCAAATTTTCTGCATTACTTTGTAAATATGCCACTATTTTGATGTATTTTTCATCATGACCACTTGCATATTTTATCCTTTGTTCAATATCCCTTGTTTCCCTGCTAATACTTATTTCAAACAACCCATGAGTTCTTTTATTTAAGGCATATTCCACTTTGTTTTCCTTACCCTTGATGTGTCTTACTTCAAAATCGAATTCGTTCAATAAGGCCAACCATCTTGCTTGCCTTGCGTTAAGATTTGGTTGACCGAATAAGAGTTTTACACCATTTTTATCGGTTAGCAACATAAGTTTTCTTCCCATTGTATAATTTCGCCACATTTTTAATGCATGAATTACCACTGCTAATTCCAAGTCATGTGTGACATAGTTTATTTCATTCTCTTTTAGTTTTCGTGACTCGTAACAAATAACGTTCCCTTCTTGAGTTATGGCACCTCCCAAACTTTCTTTGCCCACATCCACATAGATTGTAAATTCTTTATCAGGGTCTACTACCCTTAAAATAGGTGTGGTTGTTAACAATTCTTTTAACCTATTAAAACTATCTTGACATTTTTGCGACCAAATAAACATGGTCCCATTTTTATATAGGGATGTGATTGGGTATGAAATCTTAGAGAATCCCTCTATACATCTGCAGCAGTAACCGGTAATTCCCATAAATGACTTGATGTCTGCCACATCCGTAGGGATAGTCCAGTCCATGATGGATCTTATCTTCTCTGGATCGACTACAATACCTTCTTCAAATACTACATGTCTGAGGTACTATATTCTCTTTTGATAGAAGTCACATTTGTCAAATTTTGCATATAACTTGTGATTTCTTAATGTCTGCAATACTATCCTTATATGTTCTTCATGCTCTTTTTCCATTTAAGAATACACTAGAATGTCATCAATAAATACCAAAAAAAACTTATCCAGATACTGACTAAATATGTTATTCATTAAACACATAAATGTTGTTGATGTGTTAGTGATACCAGAAGGTATAACAACAAATTCATAATGTCCATATCTTGTTCTAAACGTCGTTTTACTTATGTCTTCATCATTTATTCTGACTTGGTGATAACCAGATCTTAAATCTAACTTAGAAAAGATATTTCCCCCTCCCACTTGGTCAAACAAATCATTGATTATGGGTAGGGGATATTTGATCTTAACAATCATTTTGTTTAACTATCGATAATCAATGCATAATCTTAAAGTTTTGTCCTTTTTTTAAACAAAAAGGACTGGTGCTCCCCACGGTGAGACAGTTGGTCTGATGTATTCCTTGTCCAACAATTCTTGTAGTTGAATTTTCAACTCTGTCAATTCAGGTAAACTCATGCTATAGGGTGCCTTAGATATTGGAGTTGATCTAGGAAGAATATCGATAGAGAAATCTGTCTCTCTTATTAGGGGTAGTTCAGGTATTTTGTCTACAAATAAATATCTAAATTCATGTAAGATGGTAAAATATTCTAGGTTGGGTTTTTTTTTTCTTCCAACAGAGTTGTCACTTGAATAGAATAAATCTAACAACCTTTATTCATGCACTTCTTAAACTACACTGTTGAAATATTCCTAATTGAGACTGGTTTTCTCATGTGTTGAACTGTCCTAACTATGTTTTTTTCATCTCTAAAACTAAGTAATTTCTCATAACAATCCAAAATTGATTTATGTTTCTCTAACCAATCCATTCCAATGATTATATCATATGGCACCAATGGTAATATATTCAGATTTAACTTTTTATTTTGGCCATTTAAACAAAATTCACAATTAGAAATAAAATATGTTACTTTTCTTTTTGTTCTTGTTGCTAGTTGTACTAGCCAAGATTTAGTATGCTTTACTTTCTTAAGCTTGTTTGAATCAACTACACCAAGAGCAACATAAATCAAAGTATCTCCTAGATCAATTAAAACATAAATACGAGTATTATTAACTTTAGTTTCAACTTCCACTACAATGGATTGGTGATCATCTCGTCGACCATCCACAACTGCATTGATTTTGTGTACACTTATGCCCACATCTCCTAATGTAGAGGCCTCTTCCAGGTTGTGAACTGTGGTCCTTGATGTAGAAGTTAAATGTGGACAGTTCCTCCTTAAGTGAGGTTCTCCACACTCCCAACATTTTAACGGTTCCTTGGGGTTGTCCCCAAACTTCTTGTTTCCCAGATTAACTGGTCTACCTCCCCCTTGGGTGTTCTGGTTATTGGAGTGAAAATATTTCCTTGGGAAATTCTTTGTTGCATTCCAAAAAGGGGTTGGTTGCTAGCCTTTCTTCTACTGGTTCATTTTGTCCTATTTCTTGTCTTTCCAATCCTTGGGAGTTTCAAACCATTGTTTGTACTGATCATAGCACATTCAGGCCTTCCTAAAAACTTTGGTTAAGGTCTTGGGATTTTTGAACTCGATTTTGTCCTTATAGAACTATGGTGGGCAACTTAAGAATTGATGGATTTTTACTTTTTCCTCCCTGATGTAAGGAACAAATATTAATTATTCCATATATTTGTTTATCAAGTCATCCATGGTCATGTGGCCGAGTCTTAGCTCATAAATATTTTTGGTCTTTCTTTCATAGTAAATTTATGATAAATATTGTTTCTTGATATATTTCTTGAAGTCCGACCATTCCATTTGTTTCTCCTTTAATCCCTTGGCCACCTTCAGGTCCTACCACCAGATACTTGTTTTTCCTTTCAAGTTATAAATGGTAATTATGACCTTCATGTTGTTTGAATAATTATAAATTTGAAAGTACTTTTTTATATCTAATAACCATGCTTCAACCTCCTCCCCTTTCGTGGATTCCCCATAAAAGGTGGATGATTTGATCTTCTTGAATTCACCCTCCAAGTGGTCCACCTGTTTTCTTTTCTTCCATGTGGTTGCTTTATTTTTTGTTGTTGGTGTGCCTTCGGATGAATTGTTCTTGTTCTCTGCTTCCAGTCCAGAATTTTTGGAGGCTCTTTTGCTGACCTCTTCTTCCTTGTCATTATCTTTTGGGATCTTATTTTTTACTATACTACGCAATAGTACTTCATTTATTTCCTACGGGTCTTTGTGTTCTTTTTTTAGTTTCTCAATATCTACCTTGAAAACTTACAGTTCCACAATAATGTTCCTCATTGTCTCTAGAACCTTCATGGCTAAACTTCCATTGTTGTTCTATATAGCATCTTTAGGAGTTCTTTTATCAGTATTCTCCTCAAGTATTATCTCCTCTTCATTCAAAGCTGCCATTATCACAACAGAATTAAAAAAAAATGTATTAACAGTAAGAGTTTTTGTTAGTTTTTCATTAAACATGATAGCATGTAGTAAACAAAAATTTTGGCCCTTCTTTGAGGTCCAAGTGCTATAACCTTTGCTCTGATACCATGTGTAATGTTCCCCAAATTTACCAAATATTTTTTTTTTGTTAGGGACATTAAATCTCTTTCCTCTTTGAACAACGTATTTCGAAAGACATCAACTTAATATATGTCGGTAGCTTTGTCATCACTATTGACTTTCACAATGTTTTTAATTTTACCATTTTATTGATACAACCATAAACTCATATATAAGAGACTTTATCTCTAAGTTATTCCCTGCTACACAATAGCCACATTTATAAAGGTTAAGGGATAGCTTCGCTATACCCTAGTCTCCTAGTTACTAACATCCCTATTGACTAATGGAAGTATAAAGGGTTAACATTTGAATGATTAAAACCCCACTAGAATTACAACCATCTCTATGCATAAACATTAACATTTAAGTTATGAAAACCCCACTAGCATTACAACCATCTCTATGAATAATACTTAGACCATATAGGGTCCTATACAAATTCAGGTTCAAGGAATATGCATATACCTTTATCGAATATATCACAAACTTTTTAATATAATGGTGGTTGTACATGTTAATTGTCTAAGTAATAGACTTCATGGGAAACACTTCTATGGTTAAACCTCTTACAACTATTACCACACTACTAAAATATGGTTAACAGTTTGCATCATTACGAGTTCCAATCATAACAATTGTTTGTCTCGAGATCGATAATACGATCAAACCAGATGGTTGGACCTTTAACTGAATGAGAGATGGGTGTGACTAATGGGTATAGTCACAAACCTAACTTAACTGTCCTCACACTCTACAATGACTTGGTATGAATTTTGAATAAAGGATTGTCAGACACTAATTAAAAACTCTGTCTAACTTATTAATGGATACTTGCATGAGTACCTCTCGAGATCTGTCACTCGGCCATCGTGTCCAATACAAAATGTGCTAGCTCCATTGTGTCACATGGCAAGGTACAGTCTTGGTAACTAACACTATTAATCTACTCATCGAAGGGTTTCTAGGGATATTGTTTCATTCTCCTTTGGTTCTGTATCTTTTTCGAAAATGCTCCAGTACTAACCCTGTAATGTTCAACTCAGAAACATGGCCAGAACCTTGGAATTAGGCTTGGCTTGGGTAGAAAAAAAGAGGGGAGGCATCTACCAATTGGATACTGCCCTGCGCAAGGTAAGAAAACTCTCGGTTACTTTTAACTCTCTATGATTCTAGTCTCTGTGATTCCATAACATCATAGCATGCACCAATCACCATCTATTCCTCATGGATTCACTGGTTTTGACTTTCTCAGGTGTGAGTTACAGTCATATCGTTTTGTTGATTACCCTTTAATGCTTAGGGTTTGTCGTAGCTCCACTTTATTTCCCTATATTGGGTCCTAAATTCCTTATACCGTGCATTGGATATATTCACCTCTGTGAAAACCCCATAGGAACTCCTGGACTGTATTAATAACTAGAGGGAGCGAGAATGCTGAACATCAAATGAATTAGTTTTTCTAAGGAAATATAGTCGAACTTATTGTATTTTCAATTTCTAGTATTGTGTGATTAAATATCTATTCCACTCGATAGTGGTTACCTCCCTTTCTTGAGTCTTACAATGACTTTAAAAATTTGATACATTTTCTTGTCTATTTCATTATCTATCTGTAAGTAGTCCTAGGTTCTCTTAAATCTGTATTTTCAATCATGAATCTATATTTCTTCTGTGTGATGGAAAAAATTAAGGGAGATACCCACCATACTCTGTATAGATATTTCTATTTGCAAGACCGTCCCCTGTGATAAGGAAGTGGTTTCATTCTATCCATGTTGCCTGTTTTACTAGTGATGTGGGTGTTTAAAATTTTCGATCCTTTTGAGTTTTTAAATAACAAAATCATAGGTAATACAGTTCTGTATCTCATTCTGAACTTTTGAACTATCGACTCTTAATTTATCAGAGTATACATCTCGAGTCTTACTATGATTTAATTCATTTCAAAGATGCACAACATTTATTTGTAAAAATGTCCACTGTGTGTGAAGAGAGGTTTCTTACCTAAGTATACACATTTAGTAGCTGGCATGTAATTTTTCATTCATGTTTCACATAGTTATACAGTGAATGGTTAAGGTCGTAAGATTGTTCTGTGTGTATACAAATAAATTTCATCTAAGTTATACCTCGAATAAATTTATACAATAATCCCCTTAAGTTCTACGTGCTTGAGAATTGTGTGTAGCTTGTCTAAGTTTTTAATCAACAACTCGTAATTTTTAATATTTAAGGGAGAAAAGACCCAAAACTTTGTTTGTAGTCTCGAATTGGGAAATTTTATGCCTCCGATGGACATACGACTATACTGTGTGAATCTTTATGATTCTAATTATAAAAATATTAGATGTTTAGAAATGATCTACTTGCTTATTTACATTCTGGAATACTTGGTTAATTATTTTGTTTATCAAACTAATGATGGGGCCCTATTTCCTTGCAGGGGTACCCATCACCTATTTCTAGGTCCACTCCTCCCCTTTGGCCTGTGGACAGGCCATTCCTTCAACGCCGATGGAAATCATATTTAGGCTAGATAAAGCTAAGTATTAATCAATGTTGAATCTTCAATATTTAATTTCGTTTGATTTTCTTAACACTGTTTATTAATCCTATCATTTTTCCTTTGCAGGATTTAATCGTTCCAAGGAGATGGATTCACGAGATCACCTAACTCGAAAGTTATTCGAGTTCCAATTCTCGGCATTTGATTTACTTCTCAGTTTATATTTATTAGTGGCATAGGGTTCCACCCTAGGGAACTCTATTATGGTAACTTTTTATCGAGGGTTCCAAAGATAAACCGGTTAATTGTATTTTAATCCCTTAATGGAATTAAGCAGATTGAAAAAGGGGAAACTCTATATTGTATACAATTCCACGATTAACCATTATGATAGCATGTGTTATGTAGAATGTTAAAACTTTGTTAAGTGTTGAATCACCTCTGTGACATGTAGGATGTATTATATACCACTTAATTTTTTTTCTAGGGCTTGTTGTAATATAGAAAGAAATGTAATTATCTTATGCCTTTCATATAGACCTATCAATGGAAATTACTTGAAAATCTCATGTGATTTAAGAAGTTGATAAAACATTTTTGTGTATGAGTACACTAGATGTTTATGCAGTTCTGTGTATCTAAACATGCAACTATATATATATATATATATATATATATATATCTTGCATTGATTTCCAAAATTTTCTTTGGCATTTACAACAGTCCAATATTCCTTAAGTTGAATACCTATACATATGTATTTACATACCTGGTAATGTTTATGATTAACTCAGCAATAATTCTATTTTATTTAGATTGAATGCATATCCTATGTATATATATTTACATAACTCAAATTCATTAACAACTAAAAATTCACAATAGCTTTCTTAACTTTACTCAATGAATAAAATCAAACTGTAAGGACTTATTCTACAACCCATTTCATTCTACCAGCTATTAATCAACAAAAAATCAACAAGGAAACAAGTAGATGTACATATTTGAACAAAGTGCTAGGACAACAAATGAAACAGCCAAGTTCGACCCAACAATAGAATAGAACAACCAAACTACTTTCTATGTTCACCCCCTAGCCTGACCATGAGTCCATAAGGGAGAACTCCAATGATACTCTTTCGCTATAGTCCTCTTTCAAATCATAAATCCCCTTGCCTCACACTCAAGACAATGCTCATAAAATAAAGTGATAGCCTTTCTACAACATACTAAGCAACGTGTTGCCTCCTCCCATATGTTGTATATCATGAGAATCTTGTGCCTAGGTCTTTTTCCCTCTTTGGAAATTTTCACATCTTTACAAATCCCTAATTTTCAGGGGCTTCTAGCGGCCAAATTCCTCATTTTCCACTTCTACAATTCATCCCTGAGGTAATTCAAGTCTGTTCCCCACTCATGGAATCATGGTTAGTTGATTTCAACCTGGCTGTTCCATTTGTCCTTCAACAATTAATATAAAAATATTTTTCTTTTACATGTGTCATTGTCAAAGAGTTAGCTGGGAAAATCAAACCTTTTCCCAACAATCACAAAATTAATTACAAATAATCAAATTCAAAAATTTGGATTTGCCATTGACAATAATTTTCCAACTATGAATTTGCCAAAAATGGAAACAAATTCGTAAGTGCATACAAACATTAATAATTAATTATCTTGGGGATATTACGTGCGGCATGGTTGTCGGGGTGCAATCGAGAATGGAAGGAAGAGATGCGAGGAGATGGCATTCAACCTGTTGTGGCTACTTGCACTATTGCGGTTCGACGAAACATAGTTGCGGCTTGTTCTGGTGATAAACCGATTGATATTTTAACTCCATGAGATTCAAATAGTTGAACTTTGAATATGAAGTCAGAGATCGGTGAAGTTTGATGTCTGGTCGGAGGTCGAAGTGGTGGGCGGGAGTCGAATTCTAGTGGAATTGGTCTGGAGGGGAATGAGAAGATGAATTGTAATGAATGGTTGAATAAGTATCCACATTAAGGTCTGATCCTTCGAACTTAGTGTTGGGCCACTCAGATCAATCTATATATATGACAACATGTTGTTGTGTATTCATTACCATATTGTTTTATTCTTCCTTGAGTTTCAACCGATGCTCTCGCGCTTCGTCTTGTTCTTTGTGAGTGATTGTCAAGATATCTTGGAGGTAAAGCAACCTGAGATCAACTCGTTTTGTGTCCAGAAACGACCACAATAAGAGATGCTTCAGTTCTTCCATGGCCTGTGAATATACAATACAGATTAAACAATAATTTAATTTTAGATTCATGAAATCAATAATTAACCGCATATTAGTATGACAAAAAAAAATTATGCTACAGGAAACCAAGAATTATACCTCTCCACAATGTTGTTGAATCCAATCGCGCACCAGAAACCAGTGGTGGCGAGAAATTATTATTTACCAATATTGGCCAAACAAAATTGAATGTATATCGATCTAAAGACTTTTTGGAGTTTTTAGGGACATATTTTTCGATCAATTTTTACTGAAATCGGGTCAAAAATTGTTGGAAATCCATATTTGAGTGTTTAAGTCTATAGAATTTGAGTTTCCTGAAGATTTTTCAGGATTCTCAATCCATTTATGCATTCATAAATGCAATTTAAACAACAGAAAATAAAAATTTCATGAAAATCTGTTTCACTCATACCGGTGAAAAAATAAAAAAAACAAATGTTTAGAACTATATTTTATCTTTTATCAAATCATCATGTCAATCTCGTACATGTGCACCCATGTCAGGTACTTTTTTTAGTGTTTAGTAATCACCATGACCTGCAGGTACGACCATGTACACCCATGTGAGAGCCTCATGTTAATGTTTAATAATCGTGAGGTTTGATGTAACGTGAAGGAAAAAAATTGATCCAACATGAAGTAAAAGGTTTCATGAATCCATGCCACATGTTATGCATGATGCTACTATTGGAAACATGCCAACAAATTTTCTCATGCGGTCACATGCAGATGCACAAGCACATGTGCATGCATGCAATTTTATCAACTATTCGTGTAATTATGTGATCTATTCATGATCAGTCTGTGTAACTGAGTGATATATGTTATATATACGAGCATGCCCATATAAGTGGAAGAAAATAAGAGGAGCAATGATTGTGTGAGGAGAGGATGGTTGTATGCCTATGAAGGCTATTATAGTTCTCCCTTGAATAAGAAGAAGACCTATAATCATTGCCTATGGTTTTTTCCCAATTTGGGTTTCCACATAAATTGTTGTGTCAAGTGTTCTTGGTTTTATGCATGTTTGATCTTTCCTTAGTTTATGCTCTATTATAGATGCTTTTCTTTTTTATTTTGTTGCCTAACAAGTGGTATCAGAGCTTATAGCTGAAGGAGCAGAGAGCGAAGGAGAAAATAATATGGTCACTAGATCGAAGAGTCCAGTCGAGTTGAGTGAAGTGGAAGTGGAGATCCAAGGATAGGTTGTATTACATCATCGTGGGTCGTCCCTATGGGACAGTGCGATGATAGCACACAAACTTGTGAATTTCTCAAAAAGTACGGAATCGTCATGATCCGTACACAACACACAGTGCGACATCATCGCAAGTTGTACATTGTACATAGTGCGACATCATCCCAAGCACATAGTAGTAAAAGGTGCGACAATTTGCATCCAAATCGTCGTAGGTTATACATTGGAAATGTGAGACGATTTATAAATCATCGCGGGTGATACTCATAGAGGGTGCGACGATCTTAAAAACCAAAAATTCGCATGGTATAAAATAAAAAATAAATAAAAGTATGAAAGGTTTACTTTTTTATTAAAAGGTGGAGAATCGATTATTTAAGGTGGAGGTGAGCTTTAATAAAGGTGAGCTCCCTTTTTTGTCTTATTATGGAGAATCGATGGTTGGAGGTGAACTTTAAATAAAGGTGGATGTTTAAAAGGTTTTAAGTTATACACATTAAATAGTTGTGTTTTGAACCCTTTTTTTTATTTAATATTTATTTGGGGGTTCATACCATTATTCCTTCATATTTAAAAGGGTTTAGTTTATAAGTAGTGGGTTTTGGAGTTGTTTATGCTAATGGAGAAAGTGCAAAGTTCCAAGTTTGAGATTGAAAAGTTGAGTGGTAAGAATATATTTGCGCTATAGAAGCTCAATATGCGAGATTTTCTTGTGCAACAAGGATTGCAAATGGCCTTGGTTAGAAGGTCAAAGAAACCGACAAGCATGACAGATAAGGACTAGGAGGATCTAGATGCAAGAGCCCTCAGTACTGTTCACCTATGTCTAGAAGATAAGGTATTGTTTAACATTGCTAAAGAGACGACAACAATAGGTTTGTGGAACAAACTGGAGAGTCGATATATGACAAAGAACTTGCCAAACAAAATATTTGTAAAGAGGCATTTTTACAACTTGTGGATGAAGGAAGGTACAAAAGTTGTTTATCACTTGAATTCTTCAATAGTTTGATTTCTCAATTAACTACTATGGAAGTAAATTTTGATGATGAGGACAAGGATATTATGCTATTGTGTTTGTTTCCTGAGTCTTGGGATCATGTGGTCACAACTGTGTGGTTTAACACACCATATTCCATTGATTATGACATTCTTATGGGAGCTTTGTTGTGTGAGGAAATAAGGAAGAAATCCAAGAAGGAAAAATCTACAACAAAAGCAATGGTGGTTAGAGGATGATCTACAGAAAGAGGGAAAATTCAGATGGGTACATCAAGGTCTAAATCAAATGGAAAGAAGAGTAAGCAAAAATTTTACTTCTATGGAAAATTTGGGCATCTCAAGAAGGATTGATGGAAAAGACATAATGCGGCTAAGGAGGACTCCACAAAAGAAGTAAAGGAAGCTAATGTAGTTGAAACAATTTCAAGTTCAGGTTTAGGTATGGTTGATGAGGTATTGTCTACTTGTGATGTTTCACATCAACATCATCATTGGTTGTTAGATTCTAGTGCATCCAACCACATGTGTCTTCATAGAAATTGGTTCTCAACTTACCAATCTATTGATGATGGTGTTTTTTTATGGGAAATGATTTTTATTGTAAAGTTGTTGGAGTTGGTAGCGTCCAGATTAGAATGCATGATGGTTCTGTAAGAACATTAACAGATGTAGCACATGTACCCAAACTAAGAAAGAACTTTATATCTTTGGGAGTTCTAGATTTTGCTGGTTACAGGTGTGCAACTCAAGGTAGAGTACTAAAGGTGCCCAAAGGCATATTAGTTGTCATGAAGGAAAAGAATATCAAGGAATTTTATCATCTTGAAGGAAGGACAAAAGTAAATCAAGCAGTGGTAGCATCTCAATATGAAAGTGACTATGTTCATTTATGGAATCAATGTTTGGGTCATATGAGTGAGAAAAAGCTTAAGGTACTAGTTGATCGTAAGTCGCTTCCAAGTTTGAAGTTTCTGAATTTGAATTTCTGCAAGTATTGTGTTTTTGGAAAACAATGTAGAAAAACATTTAAAGAAGGAAGGCATATAAGAAAATGTATCCTTGACTACATAAATTCAGATGTTTTGGGACCATCCCCTATAGTTTCTTTTGGAGTATTGTCATATTATGTGACATTTATAGATGATTACTCTAGAAAGGTTTGGGTCTATTTACTTAAAATAAAAGTTCATGTGTTTATTACTTTTAAGCAATTAAGATCTTTGGTTGAAAAGAGAACTGACAAGTCAATCAAGTGTTTAAGGACAGATAATGGAGGTGATTCCACATCTATGGAATTTGAGAACTGTTGCAAGGAAGATGGGATTAAAATACATAAGATCATGGTTTATACTTCTCAGCAGAATGGTGTTGTTGAACACATGAATAGGAATCTTCTAGAAAGAGCAAGTAGCATGCTCAGTATTGCCAAGATGCAACAAGAGTTGTGGGAAGAAGCAGTTATTACAACATGCTATCTGATAAATTAGTCACCATCAACTGCAATAAACTGTAATATTCCATAAGAGGTATGGATAGGTCATTCATGTGATTGTTCAAAGCTGAGAATATTTGGTTGTGATGATTATGCTCTTATTTCTAAATATCAACATTCTAAGTTAGATCTTAGATCAAAAAAATATGTCTTTGTTGGTTATGGTGATGGAGTTAATGGACACAGATAGTGGGATACTACTTCCCACAAACTCATCATAATACAAGATATAGTATTTGATGAATCCTCACTCTTAAAATCAGAATTGGTACGTGTTGAAGTGAGACAAGAACATGTACCGTAAATTCAACAAATTTAGTTGGAAACTCAACCATCTTCAGAAAGGCGAGAGCATGAAGAAGTTCCAGAAGAAGAAGAAGAAGATGAAGATGCAGAAAATATCCATGAAAATGAGGATATGCCTCAATCCTCTCTGAGGATATATTCACAGGTTAGGAATCCTCCTACAAGGTATGAATATTATGTTTTATCTGTGGCTTTGGTTTCTATTGATGGAGAACCTAGTTCTTTTCATGAAGCAATTAAGATATCTGAAAGTGCTCAATGGAAGAAATCTATGAACAAAGAAATGGATTCCTTAGACAGGAATAAAACATGGGACCTGGTAGAACTTCCAAAGGACAAGAAGATTGTCGGTTGCAAGTGGATCTACAAACTAAAAAATGGTGTTGATGATAAAGTTGAAAGGTATAAAGAAAGACTGGTAGAAAAAGGGTATTCTCAAAAGGAAGGTATTGATTTTTATGAGATATTTTCACCAATTGTGAATCTTGTTTCAATTCGTATTGTGTTAGCACTAGCTGCTTTACTTGATCTTGAGTTAGAGTGACTAGATGTTAAAACAACATTTCTACATGAAGATTTAGATGAGGATATATATATGGAACAACCATAAGGGTTTGTTCAGGATCAACATAAGAGGTTTGCTTGCAAACTCAAGAAGTCATTGTATGTCCTGAGACAATCTCCCAGGAAATGGTACAAGAAGTTTGATTCCTTCATGGTGAGCATAAAGATTACAAGGAGTGAATATGATAATTGTGTTTACTTTAAAAAGTTGGAAAATGGCATGTTCATTATTTTTGTGTTATATGTTGATGATATGTTTGTGGTAAGAAAAATCACGGTTGATATCAATAGGTTGAAGGATCAGTTGGATAGGGAATTTGATATGAAGGATCTAGGAGAAACAAAACAAATCTTAGGCATGGAGATACATAGAGACAGAAAAAATGGTAAGATGTGGTTATCACAACCGAAGTAGCTAGAAAAAATACTTATGAGAATCGATATGAATAATGTCAAACCCATATAGATCCCTTTGGCTTCCCATTTGGGTAAAATCATGAAGATGGGTAACACTTTTTCTTGTTTTATGAGAAAACAAATTGTATTTTCAAAATTTCTTCAACTTCCAGCGTACAAAATTATTTTTTTTTATTTATAATTTCACTTTACAGTAAAAACAAAACTTGTGAAGAATTTTTTTATCTTTCAAATGACTATTTTTCAATTTTTTTTACTAAGATTTGATATGTCAATTTGACAATTGTTTAACAGTATATTCCTTAAATGTGAAAGGAATGATAATGAGTTATTTTTTCCTCCAAAAATTTATCTATTATTAAACTTATACAGAGATTATGAAAGACTCTATTTTATTATGACTATAATTTTGAATCTAACGGATGAATATTATAATTTCTAGAAATTTTTAAAGTTCACCATGTTGAAAACGTTGCAGATTTTAGACATATGATTTCCTCCACCTTGTATCTATCTTAATTTTTACTTACAAGTAAAATCTAAAAATACAGTTTTGAAAAGAACAGTTTAAGGATTATGAATATAAATTTTTCTAAATTTTTTACTGTGTATTTTTAGAGATACAGATATTTCATTTCACTGAATCATAATGTCTACTGAAAATATTATGCAGTGATTTTCTTTTAAAAATTAAATGAAAATAATGAAAATGAAAACAAATTATAGCAATTGAAATTGGATTCAATTTTGCAAATGCTAGTATCATTTTCAAAACCAAATTCTGAGTATTTGCAAGAATCCGCAACCTCCAAAGTTCAAGTAAGCTTGGGGAAATTCTCTGGTTTCTATTTACAGTCCCAATTTCTAGTTTTCAATCGAAAGAATCTTTGAGTCGAAAAGATATTCTTTCGCCCGAAAGAATAAATTCTAACGGAAACCGTCAAAACTAAACGGTTTCCAAGGTTTTCGACTGAAAAAACCTTTTTTCGGTCGAAAGAAGGTTGAGCGAATTTCATCAGTCAGGAAAAATGAAAAGACATGTCTTATTGTTCCATTTCGCGCCAATTTGTATAAATACGCTTTCGGCCGAACACATTTAACAAAATTCATCGCTTGTTTTATGGTTTTCTAGAGCATCTAAACAAAGTTTCGAATCATCTTTTTGGTTTTTGTTGAATAAGGTAATTGATGTTTGTTCATGTTTTTATTGGAATAACAATTTATATGTTGAAAGATAAATGTTGAGAATTTTTTCAAGGTGAAGTCTTTGTTGAACATATCTTTTACAAATAACTGTAGAAGTCATGGGAAACAAAAGTTTTCGCAAGAGAAAATTTGATTGCACTCGAGATGATACTCTCCATAACGAACAAAGGAAAGAGCATTATTGGAGAAAGAAACGAGAACGTGAAAATATTGAAGAAAGAAATGATGATAATGTAAATAGATATTTTCAACAAGAAGAAGTCCAACCATGTATGCATGCACATATTGTCTATATTAAAAGTATAGAATGTAAATTTAAAATATTATTTAATATAATTGATTGTAATTACAATTTGATATTTAAAAAAAAAAACATAAATAGATTTGTCTCATAATGTTGAAGAAGACGTTGAAACCAAAATTGAAGCAAAAGACGAATCACCTATAGGTATGTACATAAATTTAGATAATACAAGATGAACACTTGTATATATTGTTTAGTGAATTTATGTTTGGGTTTTTTTTCGAATATAAACTTTAAATTGAAATGTGCAGGAGAATCTATCAACATTGATGATGAAATATTAGAAAATGTTGATCCTTAGAAATTTGGGAAGAAAAAAGATAAGAATTATATAAGATATCGAACTAAGAATTTGTATAATACCTTTTTCAAAGATGAATCAGTAATAGTGCAAGCTCAACTTTTATTCTGTCTAATAAAGTCAAGAAAGTTAAAAGAAGCTACATCATTATTGAGTATTCAAAAGCCAACAAAAGATACAAAGGTGAAACATAATGTATTTGACAATATAACTAGTGTATTAAAAGCTTTAGGAAAATCTCAAAAAAAATATGTCGGTGTTGCATGTAGAGCGATACAAATAGCAGTTGTTTCATATAGAAATATAAAAGATCGTTTGACAGGACACATTGAAAAAATGATGGGAACATCAAGAAAAACATTGCAAAAACATAGAAAAATTTGATTGCAAATAGATGCAAATGATGAAATGCATTGTTGGACATTGATTTCTAGACAACCCTACAAAGATAGACTTGCAGAAAATGTTAAATAATTGGCCCGTAATTGTGGGTTGGCAGAATCTCGTGTTTCACCACATACAAGGGATGTGTAGTGACAAAGAATAACACTGAAAAAATGTGAAGATCATCCAAAACATATATTTCCAATGACACAAATAGAATTGTTCGATAAGTTCAAAGAAGAGCACAAAGTACTTAAAATTTCCATCAATACATTTGTGCAAAAAAAACCATGGTTTTTTAGACCCATCATTGTTCGTGACACTTGTTTTTGTCATTATCATGTGGAATTTGAGTTGTATTACGACAATTTTTTTGATTTTGGTAAACATTTATGGCCAATTCCACCTCCTCCTTCCACATTCCATACTTTATATCTGAAATTCTATGTGAAAGAGAAGGTGATGATTTATTTTACAAAAAAAAATGTGTTGGTGGAAAGAAATGTGATCGTTGTGGAAATATAGGTTTGTTTCACTCAAAGTATCATATTGATATGGACGATCAATTATTTTTTAATATAACAGTCAATTGGAAGAGATATGAATATATCAACAGCATGGCTTCGTATTCTTCAAATGTTATTTGCAAAAGGATTGATTTGAGAGTAGATAAAATCTATGTGATTGATTTTTTGAAGAAGTTTGAGGAAGAAATTTATAAATGCACCAAGAATTCACATAGATCTCGATGGAAAGACCTACAATTCAAACAATCCCGTGAAGTGTTTCCACCAGGGACAATTTTGTCTGTAGTTGACTTTGCAGAGAATTACACATTTGTTTCACAAAACAAAATACATAGTGAATATTATCATTATGATCAAGTCACGATATTTGTCCATGTTTTATATATACATGCTCAATAGATTATTGATAACATAGAAAACAACAATGACAATCGACATGTTATTAAATAATATCACTTTTATATAAGTGATAATCGAGCACACAACACACATTATGTACAACATTGTTTTGATAAATTTTATGATTCATTAAAAGGATGTGAAATTATATTCGATCGACATTGGATATGGTTAGATGGATGTGCAGGTCAGTTAAAATATTCACGGTCATTTTATTGGTTATTGCGTATTCATAAAAAGTCAAACATTACACATTGTTGGAATTGTTTTGAGACTAGTCATGGAAAATAAGAGAACGACGATGCAGGGGCATGTGTAAAACGAGAACTTAGAAGGTATTAGATGAAACCTCATGATGATCGATTGGAATCCACTGAACAATTTGTTGAATGGTGCAAAATGGTGCTAAGACATGAATATAATCCATCAAGGGATGTGCACAGTTGTGTCTATATATATGTGTTACACATGTACACTGGATATTTTTATTTGAACGTGTTCAAATTTATATTCAATCTTCAATCATTTTCTTGAGAGATTTCAAGTTAACAAGATCTTCTCTTGTGAAGGTTTTTTTGGTATGTTCGAATCCAAGATGTAAATGGATCAATCCCATATGACGCCAATACAATACATGGGAGACGAAAAATACATTCACTTAAAATAAAATGTTATCAAAATGTGTTTTCATTTGATATAAGAAATGAGTCTTGTTTTTTTTCAGTTTACATAGAGAACACATAATCCATAGATATTTGTGAAAATGAAAAAGAAGAATATGTTAAAGCTTGGATACATATTGAACTTAATGTAAAAGGGAAAATGCCACTTTCAAGCTCAGAGGAGATGGAATCAAATGAAACTATAGTGTCAGTTGATGGCGATAGAGTTTTTAATCTTGTTAGAGAAGGTGATTTTTATGTTTAAAGTTTTTCAAATAACTTGTAGATGTACTTGTGTGATAATCTAACACGAACTATTTTTTGTCCAATGTATCCAATTATTTGCAGGAAATGTATTTTCCATGGTTTCACCTGTAGACAGCACTAAAAACATGAAATATTATTTGATGTGATGCACAGAACAAAAGATGAGGATATTAGAAGATTTTGATGATAACAATTTTATATATGAAAGAGGATCCATTGTATTGAAAGGATATTTTTTTAGAGAAACCCATCAAACCGATACTCATGTTCACTTTCAAGACTACCAGTCAGATGTCGCAAGTTGTCAATATAGTCATTTGGTATTTGAAATGGGCATAAAGTTAATATAAGTTCAATCAAAAAAAAAAAGTTAAAAAATGGAAAATGTCCAAAGTCGATCATGAACAAATAACTGAAGAAGGAATACCATTACGATTTTTTTAAATGTAAGTGTAACATGTACATTCTAGAATTTTTATTTTGCATTGAAAGTACATGTATTTATGAATATCCAGGATTCTAGAATCATTTCCAGTTTATTTTACTTTCATGGTCCATTCAATTAAGAAAAAATGTATTTCCCATGAATTATAAAGTTTATCAAGTCTTATTTACAATTTCAGGGAAGAACTTATAGATTGTATCTAGGGAACCTAAATTGACCTATACTTTGGATGATTATACTTTAATCCAACAAATTATCCAAATCATATACACAAATCCTTTAATGTATGTAACCAATTTACTACATACAGGATAAATGTGTTCATTATTTGCAATTTGATTATTCAATGTTTTTTCATATGAAAAAGATAACTTCATATCAAAACTAGGACCCATTTCCATGTCATTATAAGGGACTATTGATGGCTTAGAAAAACTTTAAATTCTGATAAGTTTTAATGAAGATCTCTTACTTATATTAAATTTGATGACTTGTTTTGACTATTTTCATTGTTGGACTTATATTAAATTTGATGACTTGTTTTGACTATTTTCAACCATATTTCCAAATCAAACAAAATTTAAATTATGAGTGAGAAACTATAATTTTTATTTCACATTTTCTTGAATATTTCATTGTGAAATTTCATAAGAAACTAT
>ML781033.1:154395-210395 GCA_009831015.1 Picea engelmannii | reverse complement strand
TTTAAGTAGCACCAATATGAAACGTCCTGGAACTCACCCTGATAACTTTGGGGTGATGCAGGCTAAGTCATACAAGATGCTCATGACTCGAAGGGGTCGAGGTAGGGGAGTGTCATCACGGGTACCACCAACACCACCAGCACCAACACCACCATCGCCCGAACTAGCCCTCATACTTTGCTCGTTGGAAGCCCTTAACGAGACTTTAAAAGGGATCCAACCAGAAGGGACTGAAGTGGAACTCCCACAGTCTGGGACGGGTAATCCAAAAGCATCAAGGAACTCAAGGGGAGAATTTCCACCTGAAGACATCATGTGGGAATTGCAGAAGATCAAACTTCCAGAGTTTGCCGGAGGTCACGCCAGTGAATGCGCGGAAGCATGGTTGGAAGGCATGACAAGGTGTTTTTCCTTAAGAGACTATGCATCCAACTCGAAGGCAAAGATTGCAATTTTCCAGTTAAGAGATAGCACCTTGAATTGGTGGGGCAACTTGGAAAAAAAACTGCACCTTACCCCAGACACAGTGTCTTGGGAACTTTTCGAGGAGAGGTTCCGAAGGAAGTATCTACCAGCATACTACGAGGAACAACAAGTAGGGGCATTTCATGCCTTAGTACAAGGAAACAAGACTGTAGAAGAATACAAGATCAGGTTTATGGAGCTGGTCAAGTATGTTTCATATATGGACAATGACCAGCGACAGGCAGAGTGCTTCGTTTATGGATTAAACCCAAAGATAAGAGCTATGGTGTGGATATGGAAATCGTCTTCAGTAGCGGAGGTAGTAGAAAGTGCGTGTTATGCAGAGGAACACATGAACTTAACAGGGGGTACCAGATCGACATTTTCGCATCGCTCTGGATTCGTAGGAAAGACCCTGAGGACATATCCTAGAGGAGGGGGCTTAAGGCCACCACCTTATGGTATCAGAGTCGTGCCAAGGACAATAGTTGTAGGGATTTCAATGGTAGCTAGTGCAACATCTCGTTCACAGCCAACGGTGCAGACAAGTCCATGACCATCTAAGGGAATAGCTAGTAGGGGCAGGAGTTCCAGGGGAAGGAACTCATATCAAAGATAGACACATAACAATGCACAGGTTCAATCTGGTGTTACCTGTTGGGCATGCGGGGGACCCCATTACCAGCGTGACTGCCCAGAGTTACAATCAAGGTTCGTGCATAGAGAAGGAAAGGCACCAATGGGGAGAGCAAATAGAACGCATCAGATTTACGCAGCGATTCACAACCGTCAGGTCGAACATCAATCCACAGTAGTAGAATCCTCAGGTACGCTAAATCATATTAATGTTAATATTTTGTTTGATTCTGGTGTGACAGATAGTTTCATTTCACCATATGCATTAGAAAAGAGTGGGCTGGCAGCCTATGAGCACGATGATTTAAAGCAAGTCGAGATGGCTTCGGGGGAAAAACAAGTTGTAGGACCTAGCATCGATAATTGTATAGTATACCTAGGAGTGTGTAATACCAGGTTGAAGGTATATGTCACTACTCTTGGAGCATATGATTTAATCATTTGAATGGATTGGTCAGCAGCTCATCGAGCTTTGGTAGATTGTTTTGCAAAGAGGGTGCTTTGTATTGATGATGAAGGAAGACCAATAGAGATCCAGGGTGTACAGAGAAAAGTGTCATTACGCTTTATATCAACTATGAAAGTCAAGCGGTGCTTGAGGCAAGGGTGTCGACTGTATGTAGTGGAAGCAGTGGGTGAAAGGAAAGGACCCTCATTAGATCAGTATCCAGTATTGTCAAAATTCCCAGATGTTTTCCCAAACGAGTTACTAGGGTTACCTTCTGAAAGGGAGATTAATTTTACTATTGATCTAAAACCTGGTGCAGAACCAATATCCAAGACTCCGTATAGGATGACGGCGTCGGAACTTTGTGAATTGCAAATGCAGTTGAAGGAGTTACTAGACTTAGGGCTAGTAAGGCCCAGTGTCTCACCTTGGGGCGCACCGGTAATTTTTGTAAAGAAGAAGGATGGATCGTTACGACTATGTATAGACTACAGGGACTTGAACCATGCTACGGTGAAAAATAGGTACCCAATGCTGCGAATAGATGACCTCTTCGATCAGATGAAAGGAGCAGCAGTATTCTCAAAGATTGATTTGCGATCTAGATATCATCAGTTAAGGATTAAGGAAGGTGATATCCCAAAAACTGCCTTTCGAACTCTGTTTGGACATTACGAGTTTGTTGTAGTACCTTTCGGATTGACCAATGCACTGGTAGTGTTCATGAGCCTCATGAACGACGTATTCCGGAAGTACTTAGATCGATTTGTGCAAGTTTTTCTAGATGCCATTCTCATCTATTCCAGGAATGAAAGAGAACATGAGGAACACTTACGAATAGTGATGTCTTGCCTTAGGGAGAACAAATTGTATGGGAAGCTGTCGAAGTGTTCCTTCTTCCAGACAGAGATCCACTATTTAGGTCATATCATTTTAGGTAAAGGAATCTCGGTGGACCCAAAAAAGTTAAAGGCCATTCTGGAATGGCCAGTGCTGAAAAATGCACATGAAATGAGAATCTTTGTGGGGCCAGTAGGCTATTACTGGAGATTTGTGGAAGGATTCTCAAAAATAGCGAAACCCATCACCACTTTGCAATGCAAGGGGGTCAGGTATGAATGGATGAAAGAATGTGATAGTGCATTCAGGGAGCTTAAGAGATTACTAACTAGTGCGCCAATTCTACGAGTTCTAGATATGGAAAAGGACTTCATGGTCTGCACAGATGCCTTGAAACAAGGGTTGGGGGTCGTGCTAATGCAGGATGGAGGGGTGATAGCTTATGCGTCAAGAAAGTTGAAGAAACACGAAGAGTTATACGTGACTCATGACTTAGAATTGGCAGCTGTAATGCTAGCTCTGAAACTTTGGAGGCACTATCTTGTGGGGCGAAATTTTGAACTCAAAATGGACCATCAAAGCTTAAAACATCTCTTCACTCAAAGAGATTTGAATGCCAGGCAAAGGCGATGGATTGAGTTTATGAGTGAGTATGATTTTGGTATTTCATATGTAAAGGGGAAGGAAAATGTGGTCGCAGATGCCTTCAGTAGGATACCATGTATCTTCTCCTTGTTGACCTTAAAGGTCAATCTGAAGGAACATGTGTTGACACAACTAATAGGAGACGGTTGGTATTTAAAGGTTACTTCAGACCTCTAGAGCAGGAGGCATTTAGACCCAAAGTACGAAGGATATAATCTAGAAATAGACAGATTGTTAAGATATTAAGGAAGGATGTACATCCCTAAGAATGGGGATATTCGAAGCATTATACTGAAGGAATCCCATAGATCACTTTATTGTGTGCATCCGGGTGTGAAGAAGATGTATGCAGAGATAAAGAAACTCTTCTTTTGGGTAGGCATGAAGCGCGATGTAGTCCATTTCATCGCCATATGCCTAGAGTGTCAACAAGTGAAGGCCGATCACCATCACCCGACAGACCTCCTACAACCACATGATGTTCCTATGTCCAAATGGGAAGTCATCTCAATGGATTTTGTTGTAGGGTTGCCACACACATCTCATAGACACAATTCCATTCTTGTGATAGTGGATAAGTTAACCAAGAGTGCTCATTTCATTCCGATTAGAGACACTTACAATGTTACTGATCTGGCATGATTGTTCATAAGCGAAGTTATCTGTTTGCATGGGATACCTAAGAAGATCATTTCAGATAGGGACTCCAGATTCACATCTAGGTTTTGGACAAGTTTACAGTCAACATTAGGGACTCAATTGAACTTAAGAACAGCTTATCATCCTGAAATAGATGGGAAAACTAAAAGAGTAAATCAAGTCATGGAAGACATGCTTAGGATGTATGTGATGGATAATCAAACCCAATGGGAGAAGTACCTACCTTTGGTAGAGTTTTCCTATAATAACAGTTATCATAGCTCCATCGGAATGCCACCATATGAAGCTTTGTATGGAAGGCCATGTAGAACACCATTGAGTTGGAATAGATTAGAAGACTAAGTAACAATTGGGCCAGAATTAATTCAGGAAATGGAGGAACAGGTGATTCATATCAGGCAGAGACTAAAGGAAGCACAGGATAGACAGAAAATTTATGCGGATGCACACAAGACTGACCGAAATTATGAAGTGGGGGACCAAGTTTTCATTCATATTAGGCCTAATAAGAGTACCATACGGTTCGGGAAGGGGAAAAAGTTGTCACCTCGGTTTATAGGGCCATTTAGGGTCCAAGAGAAAATTGGACCCGTTGCCTATCATCTTGTACTGCCACCCCACTTGCATAAAACTCATAATGTATTTCATGCATCTGTTTTTACGTCATTATGTTGTTGGTGAATCACATAAACTAAATTGGAAAGAATTAGAGGAATCGAACGTTGGAACCCTCACAGTATAACCATTACATATACTGGACTGTAGAGTCCGAAAGCTCCAAAATCGTCTGGTAGATCAAATTAAGGTCTAGTGGGACAAGTATAGTCCAGGATCTGCTACTTGGGAGGACACCGAGACACTACGGCGAGACTATCCCTTACTATTTTGACCACCTCGAGAACATGTTTCTCGAGGGTGGGGTGTAGGTAACACCACCTTTTGACTTAGACGACCAAGATTACCTGAGGCCTATACACTTTATTTCCCAGTCACAATGAAACTATTAAGTGATACACTTAAACTTCAAACTTATGAACTTTTATGAATGATTAAATGTTATCAATGATGAGGCATGTAATGTGATCTGTTATGTGAATCTGAATTTTATGAATGATTAAATGTTATCAATGACGAGGCATGTAATGCAATCTGTTATGTGAATGTGAATTTTATGAATGTTTAAATGTTATCGATGATGATGTATATGATGCGACATATTGTTAGAAAGTAAAATTGTTGAATGTTTAAATACTATTAGAATGATGTTGGATACAATGAAGTCTATTTTGGACAAATGATAATCTCATGAATGAATGATGAGTTTGAATTATGGGATATTATGAAATCTAATTCTATGTGGAAAACTTCGATSTTAATCTATCRGTACAGGGATACCAAAGTGAAATGATGATAGTATGCAATTATATGATGATAATGCATAGAAATGTATGAGTTGTGTTGCAGACTGATCTGCAGGTTATGAGCTATGAAATAGCCAAGTGATAATGATGATGAAAGTGGATATCAGAACCACTAACCGAGAAACATTATGGTATAAATAATGTATGTGCAATTTATATTAATTTGGATGCATTGATATGATATGTTGATTAGTGCATGATTTTGGTACTAACACTGCCAAAAACTGAATAAACGATGACAAAACCTCCAGCAACATAGTGCACCTGTATGTTTCATTGTAGGGTGTTGACCCTAGTTCTGTTAGGAGGGGTGGAGGCATTTCCCACTGAGTATCCTCCATTGTAGGGTGTTGACCCTGGTTCTGTTAGGAGGGGTGGAGGCATTTCCCACCGAGTATCCTCCATTGTAGGGTGTTGACCCTAGTTCTGTTAGGAGGGGTGGAGGCATTTCCCACCGTGTATCCTCCGAAACCTGAAGTCATGGAAGGACGGTGCTAGTTCACGCTCCCCAAGATGTGTGATGATGACTGTCAGTTTCCTGCTAGGGAAGCTTGGTTGAGATAGCGACACTTCCACTTACGGGTTCTATTTGGATTTAGGTCAGTATAGCTGACGCTCCAAGATAGTTTAGCAGAAGACGGATAGGAATGGAGTTGGAAGTAGGTTAGGGAGGAAGGATGAGTAGAATAGTTGAGACTATATGGAGATCTGTCTTGAAGTGGGATTTGATGAAGAAAAATGTGTATATATGAATATTCATTATTATGTAACTAAACCACAGTTGTTTAAAATAAATTATTGAGCCGGATAATTGTGATTAAAGAATTTCTCTAGCAATTGATTGACTGTTGTCTTTATAAAAGACTAGTCTTGTTGATTGGATTGAATGCATACCTAAATTATTAAAGGATGACAATTTGATTATTAGTACGTGCACGAGATTTGCATGTACTAGCTACACATGCATTTATTGTACATATACACTAGTATGTATGAGCTTTCTTGACTTACTTACTGATAATGTCGGTTACTTGTTGTGAATGTCTGAAACATGCTCTTTTCCTTTGTACTATCAGATACCTTAAACTTCGGGACGAAGTTTCTTGAAGGGTGGGTGTATGTAACGACCCTAGTTAAATAAATATTTAAAGAGGATAAATTAAAATTAATTAAAGAAAATAATTGTGATTAATTAAGTAATACTCTGACTGCAGATCACATTTAATGACATGAGAAATAAATTTAAAAGATCAATGAAAAATGTTAAAAAAATGGTTTCGTATGCAGAGAGGGAGCCTATGAATCCTGAGAAGATAAAACATTTAAGGGGGAGAAGGGATAGGCATGGAGGGTGCTTGGAGTAGTAACTTCGTGAGTCGACGAAGGAGGAATAAGGAAAAGGGGAAGGTAGACAGGAGGGGGATTCGACGGAGGAGAGATTTTTTTGAGGACTTTTGGACTTGTTGTGAGAACAAATATTCGGACTATGGCTTTTGATCAGGGGAGGCACTGAGTTGCTGGAGGTTTTGGGCACAGAGGGCGAGGATATCCGTAGATATCCTAGAGCTAGGTAGTTTTCCTATTTGACAGGGAGGACAGTAGTTTTGGGCAGTTATTTTCCTGTTTGTGGCAGGATTGATCTGAGGGGCAGGTAGTAGGAAGGTAGAAGCAAGGCACAGAGACAACAGAAATTAGCATCAGAACGAGGTACTTTGTTAAGTTATGTATTTATTTCTTTTTGTCATGAATTCAATATTTATTGATAAATATAAGTTACTGAAGTTGTTGTTATGAGAATCACTATTATGCTAAGAAGTTACTGTTTCAGTTTACGAAATAAAATGTTTATGAATATTAATGATGATTAGAAGTATATGGTTGTTACATCTTTCTGCAGTGGAATATATGTTCTCAAAAATATTTCATGTACATGAAGAAACCACAAATCTACACATGTATATTAAGTCATTCTTTAAAAACTATTTAAATATTTCATCTTTGGGATGTATTCATATTACATATAATCAAATTCTCTTTGAAATTATGTGCGAGCTAGCTCAGATATACAATATTTGTGAGCTAGATCACATATACATATGCATATCTTATTTGTAAATCTATTTGAATGTTGGTTTTTGTGATTAGTAACCAATTTATTTAAGAGTTTGACAATACCCTGGAAAGAAGGAATTCACTTTGTTGTATGTAGAAAATAGAAATGTCCATACTACGCCATTCTTGGACAAGAAAACAAGGAATGCAATCGAAGAAAATTTAAAAACTTTCCCTTTTCTGATGTGGGATAGATTCTTTTCTCAAACAATCAAATGTTCAAGTTCAAAATTAGGTCTTCATCATGATCTAAACTTAGATAAGTTTGAATGTACACCATTTAAGAAAACTATAAGCTTATACAGGGGTTCTATATATTTCAAAATAAATTATCAAAGCATTGAATATGAACTTAGATTAACTAAAAATTTGAGAAAACAAAAAATTGATAAAAGTAAAAAACATACATTTATGAATCATCTTGAATGGACGCATCCTTCCCAAATATGGGTGCTTCCTCTACTTCCTCTTCAATCCCAATCTACCTCCCAAGCACACTCTCGGGTACTCTCTTCTCCACATTACCCTATATAACACGTATCAAATTTGAAAATTTGATAAATTAAATTTAAATGATTATAACACATTAAATTTAAATGATTTGACTAAAGATTCATTTAACATATCTCCAAACTACAATTAATCACAATAACAACTCGATTATTTCTATAGATACAAAGATATTTAAATATAGATTTAGAAGTAAACTATCATAAAATGCGTAAAAAATTTACTATCTAGAACACATACCAATTTATGCTCTTCAGATCATCATTCTAAATGACCTTCTTCCAACCATCAGGGAAACATTTTTCATACTCCTTAAAATCTTCTACTGACATGGTATCTAACTCCACATCTATTTTATAAACAAATATGGCCCAAGAATTTCCTTCCGCTCGCTGACGGTTCATGCCAACATCAACACCATAAAAAATAGCTTCCAAATTTTTTGCAAGTTTATTCCTAGCCTCTTTGTCAACCTCTTATGTAGCTTGCAACTCTGAATTTCAAGAAAATTTTCCTGTTGGGCGAGGTACTAAAGGTTGTGGAGTCCATGGAAATATCTCATTTTTATATGTCCCTTTACGATCATATGTCCGTCATTTACCAGTCCCATAATAATCGGACGGTAGACTAGTATAATGAGGGTGCATGTGCATGAAAAACTCTTCATAAAAGTTTCTTGAAAAATAGTTTGGAACCTCATCATTCCACAACAATTTCTCATATACCGCTAAAATTCTGTTATATAGATGTTGTGCAATGTTGAGGTGCTTAAAATATTGCACCTTCAACATCTTCCGCTTCGGTCCATATTTGAAATTGAACATCGAAATTGCGTCTTATTTTGAAACTTTATTTTTTACTGCCTCTCATTTATCAGGGCCCATCACCTATGAATTATGTCGCCTCATTAGATCGACAAAACTGTCAGTGGTTGGCGCCATCTTTTGATATGCGTCCCTAAAGTTTTGTAATGAATGCAAAAAAATTGGCAACCTTTGTGTAATCTCCTGAGCGAGTTCCAAGACCACCAAATCATTTTCCAACCTCCTTTTAACACCTGAGAAATGATCAAGGGTCATTTCTTCAGTAATCCCTTCCCATGGAATTTCATCACCAGCATCCGAAGGATAGGTGGACATAGACGTGTAATCTTATGTTTCTTGATAATGCGTTCTCCTAAATCCACCTTCACCCTCTGCACCAACATTATAATCTTCGTAAAAACCAATCTCTCTTTAATTGTCATCCATTTATCCAAACTCATTGTCTTCAAACACATTTGAAAGTAATTACAACATTTAACTTGACATAAATTTAAATACACAAAAATACAACAAAAATAAACAAAATCAATGCAAATTACCAGAAATATTCTCTTGTCCTGAGGTATTCCCTACATTCTCAGGTGTAGGAATATCAATGCGCAATCTATCTAGTAAGGCTTCATCCATAGAACTTGCTTGAGCACATTCTGCAGTTAATCTATTCACAAAATCATTTTAAAATTTCCTCTGATGATGTTGTTGGTCACTCGGAGTCTCAGTTGAAGAACGAGTTCATCTTCTTCATTTTTGGGAGATCCTAGAGCATTTGTGAGGAATGTTTGGAGAATCTCATGTTGACATGTCTCCTCAATATCTATCCTTTGAAAATTCATGAAAAGCTAAGTACAATACAAGTACGAGTTAATATCTCCAACATTGACCAACAAAAATTAAGAAGAAAGAAAAAAAAAAGACAAAATTAATAGAAATCTCCATCAACTTAGTGCATACACCTTTGAGAATTATAATAGGGTGATTCATAACTCCACTACCCATGCCCATTTAAAATATATTTTTGTTTCTTAATATTAGCACAAATAACCTTGGTAAATCCACCAAGAGTACATGGGTCAAAGTCTGGTAACAGAGTAGCGGTTATCTATATGGGTAATCATATTTCATGCATCCAACAGGTATGGAGAATAGTCCATGAAAATCAACAATTAAATTTACACCATGTTTGGTTGGATGGAAGAAATATGCCATTTACAAAGCAATGGCACTAAGTATCAACAGGTCTATATTACACTTGGGGGGGGGCATTAATAGAGAAAATGTATTATATGATTGCAGGTTGTTGGAATTTTGTTTATGATTGCAAAGTGAATGTTACATATTTTAGTGTATCTATTCTGGAGGTTGAGGGAATGACTACAGTAGATATAATACTTATGTTTCACTATTTGTTTTCTATTTTTTGTTCTATATTAATGCAAATTTTCCATAACATATTACAATGTAATATGTCATAACATATCCCAACGTTATAACAATGAATATGCTACCTATGTTTCAGTGTATTTGTTTTGGAGGTTGAGAGAATGACTTCAGTGAATATACTACCTATGTTTCAAAGTTTGTTTCTATTTATGATAGTTTTATAATGGATATCATTGCTTTTGGGTTTCCTAGTAGCCTTATCACACCCCGAGAATCAAACCTTCATAAAGTTTGAATTCTACAAGTTCTTGGAAAATACAATGCGACAACAATTTTTAAATTTTAGGGGTACCAGTTCATTCAGGTACTAGTCTCACTTGATCCATATGTTAATCCATCAAAACTACTCACATCTGGGTTATTTTAAGTCTAGGTTGGTGAATGACTAGCCAACATGTTTCTCTCCCAACCATTGAGTGGCTACCTATGGTAAGAGATCATGTCACTAGTGAAGGTTTTTTGCAGTATGTAAACTCTTTTATGTCTATATTAGACTTTATTATCCAAAATGAAGTATTATTTATAATTATTCCTTTAGTAAAAGGGTCATTACAATTGAAAAACAACACCAAAGAGGGAGACCGGTTCCTTTTTTATCAGTTTACTATGATAAGAGTCTATGGTTTGGAAGAGAAGCCATATCAAAAGTGAGTATTGAATTTGGTTGTTCTAGAGACTGAAAAAAGTGAAATTCAGTCAGTTGTTGACTAAAAAGCCAAGAACATATTACATTAAATGTTGATCAGATGAATTTAAAGGAAAAACCAAATCTACACAAGTAGATCACTCATGTCTTACACAGAGATGTAACCAAGACTCATGAAAATATGAAGAAATTGAAATAGGCATTAATCAAAGTGCAGAAATAGTTGAAGCAAGATAAAGCAGTTATTACAACAAGGATTTCTAGAATCAACAATCTGTAAACTAATATTATAACTTATGGTACTCTAATATTACATATGTAAAAATTGATTTATAAATTGAATTTCTAAAGATTTGAAATTTTTATAAAATACAAAACATTTGAAATAAAAAGTGGACACTTTTAATTTTTTATGAATTTTTTATAAAATACAAAACGTGGGCGTGTCCATGGCTTGGCTATAGGGCTGCCCCCCTGCGACCACTTCACAACCAATTTTAATAAGAGATTATCTATGCACAAAAAAGAAGGGCATTTGAATCTAAGTCGTTAACACAGGAGTGAAAGACAGTAGATTTGGCTCCTGGCCGACTGCTCAAGCACAAACTAACCACTTAAATGCTTACTCTATTCTTAATATTTGATTGTTAAATGTCTATATGAAATTAACTAAATCCATATTGTTTATAAATTATTTATTAATCTCTTTATCCAATTATCATTTTTAAGTAAATCCATACTGTTTATAAATTTATTGTTTGTGTGTATAATTTGAACATATAAAAATATAATTTTTAAATTGTATTCCTATTTTATTTTTAAATTTATTAAAAAACAATTACATATATATGTTTTAAATATTTTCCATTGTATGTATATTTCACAAATTTTCCTTTCCAATTTATAAGATAGACATTAAACAATCCATAAAATAATATTTATAAATTATGATAATCTAATATTACATATGTACAAATGAATTTATAAATTGAATTCCTAAAGATTTGAAATTTTTATGAAATAAAAAACTGTGACTTGCCGCGAGGGGCCAACCATATGGTGAAGCCATCGGCATGCCCATGGCTTGGCCACAAGGCTGGCCCCCATAGCCAAGTCACTGCAAATTCTAATAAGAGATTATCTATGCACAAAAAAACAGGGCATCTGAATCTAAGTCTTTAACATTAGAGTGAAAGACAGTAGGAGCCACTGCTGAAGCACAGACTAATCACTTAAATTCTTACTCTATTCTCAATATTTGATTTTTAAATGTCTATATCAAATTAACTAAATCCATATTGTTTATAAATTATTTATTAATGTCTATATCAAATTCTCGTTTTCAAGTAATTCCATATTGTTTATAAATTTATTGTTTGTGCAAGTATAATTTGAACATATAAACATGTAATTTTTAAATTGTCTTCCTATTTTATTTTTAAATTTATTAAAAAAAATTACAAATATATGTTTTAAAATTTTTCCATTATATATATATATGTGTGTGTGTGTGTGTGTACAGATTTATTTGTAAATATAAGAAGAGATTCATATTTTAAGAAATAAAAGAACAGATTTATATTTAAAGAAAAAGAAATAGAGGAACATGTTTATTTGTATTCTATTTACAAGAAATATAATTTATTAAAAATATTAATATGATGTTCATTGGGTAATATTTGAATATAACCGAAAGAACGAAATATATTTCTATGCATAAATGTATTTGAATTAAACCACTTAGTAAATTATGTGGTCGAACAATATAACATAATTATTACCATTCAATAAAATATTGTCTTTAAATCTAAACTGGACTAGAACAAATGCGCACATACCAAATCTAAAATCTAAATTATACTAATTAACAAATTTAAAATAAACATAAATATAAATGTAGAAATATTAACAAATTTAAAATAAACATAAAGATTTGTTCTACCTGTACCAAACTATATAAAACATTTATGCACATAATTTTATTACACTTTTATAATCAAAATGCAATCTTTGAACTATTACACATCATAGTAAACCTAGTTTAATCTAGGATTCAATAAATATTGACATAATTTTTTAGATGTCGAAACATAGAGAGTTAAGAATGAACTATGCATGTTTACTTTTATTTTATTATGAGTTTTATAAATATCCTCACATCTCTTTTAGTTACTTGCAACTAGGCATAAGGGAAATAAAACTCTTATTTTTTCTAGGCAAGATAAGTTTTTATTTTTAAAATCTGAATGTTTAAAAAAATTCTAAAGGTAAATTTCGACTAATTAAAGCTCGGATTCTGTACCAATCCAAATTCACACAAAAATTAAAAGAGATTATGGCATGGGAACCAAAGATTGTTGGAAGCTTTCAAAGAATATAAAACCATCAAGGAAAGACAAACCTATGATCCAAAGGGGCACTATGGCATAAGATTGTTGGTTTTTTAGGATTCCGCAGTTGGCTACTTTGAGGCAGACCATTTACAAAAGGATTTCTTAAAAGAGGGAAGAGGTCGAGCTGATTGGGATCGACGTGGAACGTTAAATCACCCTACTGGTGCAAAACATATATTATATGGCTATATGGAAAAGAAGGAGAACATGGAAAACTTCAAAAAACACCTGGGTTTTTAATATTTTTATTGTTAAACAATTTTGCAATTAGTATTCAACTAAAACAATTTAGTACTTGGGTTTAAGTATTTTTTGTTGAAAACGACATCTTGCTAACATTAGAATTTGATGTTGGTTGATCATGTAGTGGAAGGGATAAGTATGAATGTGACTTGGACTGTGACTTAGTCATAGGGGCCCGACCCTGTGGCCAAGCCATTGGCATGCCCACGGCTTGGCCACAGGGTTGTACCCCCGCGGCCAAGGCACAATCCCGTGGACTGTGACATGGCAAGGGAAGAAAAAAAGTGGAGGAAAAAGAGTTGATCTACTTTGTTGGTTCAAGGAGATTGGAATCTAAATTTTATATAATTTTTCCAATATACGAAAGAGCAATAATACTATATGGGACATATAAGCACAAGATCATTCAAGAGTTTCTAGTTTTCAATTATCCATTACATGGATAGGGTCGAATATGTCCCTATCCATGTAGAGTGATAGGCCCGAATTTAGGTCTATCCCTATACATGGACAAGGTCGAATACGACCAGTACATGTAGAACGACAAGCCCAAATTCATCCTAATCAATAGTACATAAAGTTGAAAGCAATGAATCTATCATAACAGTAGTGCAATGAATACTGGATTACACTAGTATAGTGTTTACAAAGCTTGAAGATGCTATGATAAGATAACATGAATGGATGGAATAGGCCATATCTTGTGATTATTGTTTTCTTCTAGATAGGTTACAGTGCTTCATTACAGATCGAACTAAGTTATGTTATGTTGAAACAAATGAAATTATTCTCAATACAACACTGATTCATTATCTATGAAGTTGATTATATGATTGCATTCATCATATTCAAAGATTATTGGATTATGATTATCTTCATAGCTCATGTTAGTCATGTAAGCTTAATATGGAGATACAATAAGCTCAAATAAGGATAACAACATATCAAACACACATCAATTTAGTTATGTATAACTCATATTTATTACTATGGATTCAATAAGTTATCTATATTATGCTTATATTTATCCTTTTTACACATCATAGAACATGAACAAATCTTTGTGTATGAGTCATAACCCTATATTATGTTGAGATCATAGAAGCATAGAGTAGAGTATCATAAGTTGAATGTAAAGGATGTTTTTGTATTTGTATTACTACTAAGTTAGAACCAATCCCATAAATATGAAAAGGTATAAGAAGTGTATACATGTAACATATGAGCACAACCAGTATAGGTCTTATTCATATCTTATACTAGAAGTAGGAACCTAATCAATAAGAGTGAAAGATCAGTGTCATTATGTACTAAATATGATGGAATTACTTATAAGTAAAGAATGTAGTGTAATTCAGTTTGTTCACAGGGCTTGTTGTGGTCTCATATCATATTAGCTCATTACTTCATCATGTTCAACCCTATACAGTTAGATGGTATGATTATAATAGTTTTGATTCATGTTTCTGTACACTTATTTTATCCCTATATTTTCCATGATATTGAGCTTGTTAGACTAGATAATACACTAATCACTATGTTGTAATTAATGGGAAACATACACTAAAAAATTAAATTTCCTAAAAAATTAAAATTTAAACATAATTTAAATTCTAAATTCTGTAATGGTCATAGTGTAACACATAGCCTTTCCTAAGATAAGGGACAAGGCCATATTCAGCCCTGTCCATGTACAGGGACAAATAAGGCCTTGTCAACATTCTAAACAAAAATTCTACATTCTATTTTTTTTTTAAATATATAATTTTCCTAAAAAATTAAATTAGCAATAATATTAGCACAAAAGTGAAGTTTTTGTCAAAGTTGTACTTATTTTTCTCCTATTGCAGCAACTACTATAGACATATTTTTTTGTTTCAAGATTTTTGTTAGGTCTGTTAAGTATTGTGATATGTATTAGGTCCTTTTTGGTTATGTTTATCTGCAGTTGTTGTCAAACTCTAATTTTGTTTAGTTTGGGCACTATTGAGGGCAATGGTGGACCTCTAGTAGTCATGCTTAGCCCTTGGTCTCGTTGTTTATAGTTAGAATAGCTACTATGTGGCCTTCCTTAGAGTTGAAAGTCTCTTCAGGCCTCTGTCTATTTTTTGTAACTTGTATGACACGTGTACGTCAGTGTCATATCTTCCCTTGCTCTACCCTACATTGGTTAAGTTAGTAGCCCTTTTAAGGTAAGAGCGATTAAAGGTTTAAGAACTTAGTTGTTTGTCTATTTCCTTAGAGTTTGTATGGATTTCCTATGGAAATGGGCCTTTGTTTTTGGTTCTAAATCTAATTATCATGTTGCTTGAGCTACTACATGGACAAGGACGAATATGGCCGTGTCCATGTATAGGGACATAACCGAATTTGGGCTTGTTCAGGCTTGTCCCTATACATGGACATGGACATATTCGTCATGTCCATGTACATGGACAGGTCCAAATTCAGGCCTATCCCTATACATGGACAGGGCCAAATAAGGCCCTGTCAACATTCTAAACAAAATTTCTAAATTCTAATTTTTAACTAAAAATTTAAATTTCCTAAAAAATTAGAATTTAAACATAATTTAAACTCTAAATTTTGTAAGGGTCATTGTGTAAAACATAGCATTTACTAAGCTAAGGGACAGGGCCATATTCGGCCATGTCCATGTACAAGTACATGCCCAAATTTGGGTCTGTCACTGTACATGGACATGGCCGAATAAGGCTCTGTCAACATTCTAAACAAAATTTCTAAATTCTAGTTTTTAACTAAAAATTTAAACTTCCTAAAAATTTAAAATTTAAACATAATTTAAATTCTAAATTATGTAATGGTCATTGTGTAACACATAGCATTTACTAAGCTAAGGGACAAGGCCATATTCAGCCCTATCCATGTACAAGTACAGGCCCAAATTTGGGTCTGTCACTGTACATGGACATGGTTGAATAAGGCCATGTCAACAATCTAAAAATAAATTCTAAATTCTAATTTTTAACTAGAAATTAAAATTTCCTAATCTAAATTTACATGGAATGAACGCCTGCATTTCTAATGTTCACCCACCTGTAGCTCCAACGTCTGCCTGCCCATTGCTCCAATGTCCACAAGACTGCCCGTTCACCCGCCCGTAGCAATGACTTGCAACACCAACACCAAACAGTATCACCAACACCAAACTGTATGAACTAACTATCAATTCAAAAAAAGTATAGCAGGGGTGATGTGTGGGTAATATATAAACCGTTTGTCGGCCAAAAGATATTTTGGCTGAAATATTCTTTCGGTCGAAAAGTCCTTTCGGCCGAAAGATTATTTCGACCGGAATATATTTCGGCCAAAAAAATGTTACCGAATGAAAAATACCTGTCCGACTAAAATTGTACACGAAAATCGAGGGCATCGTCACTGTACCGTTCGATTTGATGTTCAAATGTTCAGCCGAAACATGTTTCGGCTGAAGAATAGGATTTTCGATCGAAAAAAATATTAGTTCGACTGAAAAAATGTCTTTCAAAATTTTGGAGACCCGATTCTCATGAAAGTGTTACCCACCTTCATGAATTCACCCATTTCAAGATTTCTCCAAGTTTATGTCCTAGTAATGATGAAGAAAAGGATTATATGTATTGAGTACCATATGCTAATGTAATGGGAAGTTTGATGTATGTGATGGTGAGTACTAGACCAGATATTTTACATGCAGTTGGTGTTGCGAGTCAATACATGGAAAATCCAGGAAAAGCACATTGGGAAGCAGTGAAATGGGTGCTTCGATATCTTAGAGGTACAAGGAATTATTCTATCACCTATGATGGTTCCAGAGATTCATCTTGCAGTTATGTAGATTCAGATTTTGCAAGTGACTTGGAAAAAAGGAGATCTACTTCAGAATATGTCTTTACTCTTGCAGGAGGACCTATTCGTTGTATGTAAAAGATTCAAAATATAGTTTATTTATCCACTACTGAGGTAGAGTATATGGCTACTTCACATGCATGCAAGGAGGCAATTTGGTTACAGGGTTTATTGGGTGAGTTTGGAAGGATGCAGGAAAAAGTGAAAGTATTTTGCGATAGTCAAAGTGCTATTCATTTGGCTATAAATCCACCTTATCACAATAAGACGAAGCATATTTCTGTCAAGTACCATTTTGTAAGACAATTTTTTGATGAAGGTGGAGTGGCTCTAGAAAAGGTCCATACAAAAGTGGATTATGCAGATATGTTTATGAAACTAGTTTTGTTAGAGAAGCTACGGTGGTGTCTAGCTTCTCCTGGTTTGCATAAAAGGTGATGAATTAATTAAGGGCATGATATATCAAGTAAATTATTTTCAAGGTCGAGATTGTTGGAAACATGCCAATGAATTTCCTCATGTGGTCACATGCAGATGCACATGCACATGCGCATGCATGCAATCTTATGAACTATTTGTGTAACTATGTGATATATTCATGTTCAGTCTCTGTAACTGAGTGATAGATGTTATATATATGAGCATACCCATAGAGGTGGAGGACAATGAAATCTAGAGAGAAGCGGGTATATGAGGAGAGTATGATTGTATGCCTATGAAGGCTAGTGTAGTTCTCCCTTGAAAAACATAACACTGATAATCATTTCCCGTGGTTTTTTCCTGATTTGGGTTTCCACATAAATCAATGTGTCAAGTGTACGATTGATGTGCTTGGTTTTATGTGTCTTTGATATTGCTTAGTTTATGCTATGTTATATATGATATTTTTTTCTTTCGTTGCCTAACAAGTGGTATCAAATTTTAGAGTTGAAGGATCTAGACAGAAGCAAGTATCTGAGGAGAGGATGATTGTATGCCTATGAACGCTATTGTAGTTCTCCTTGAATAACAGAAAACCGATAATCATTGCCCGTGGTTTTTTCACGATTTGGGTTTCCACATAAATCATTGTGTCAAGTGTATGATTGATGTGCTTAGTTTTATGCATCTTTGATCTTGTTTAATTTATGCTATGTTTTGTTTCTGTTGCCTACAATTATCGTAATGCCACCTGAAGTAAAAATTTTTATGACGTTTGATGCCACGTTTGATTACTATCCTTTCAACTGTTTTAGCCAATTAGATTTATAAAATAAAATTAATTTTTTTAATATTTTTTTAATGATAAAGAAAGTTGGATATTATTATTTAATATGTAAGTATTTTTTAAATTAAAACCATTGTTTTTATTTCCAAAAAATTAGGAAGATTTGATTATGGTTGAGACTTCCAAAGAAAAAGATATACCCATGATTCAAATGGAAATAGAGGGGAGATATAGGATTAATCATTCTTATTATTTCCATGATTCAATTCAATATATTATAATGAGTGAATAATTATACAAATTAATAACTAATCATTCCTTCTTCTTTTTTAATAATTCTACCCATTATAATTACACAAATGATCTTATTATTTTCATGATTCAATTCAATATATTATAATGAATGAATAATTATACAAATTAATAACGAATCATTTTTAATTTTTTTTTAAATGATTCTACCAATTACAATTACACAAACAACCATGCTAAAAATCGAGAGTTAAGAATTAAATCCCTAAAATCGAGAGTTAAGAGTTAAAGCCCTAAAAAAGCATTTAGTTGAAGAGTCATTCTCGTTGAAGTTGGGGATTATCATCATTACAACAATGAGTTTAAACATTCATTGTCATTAAAGGTGGGGCATGTCATTAGTGTATCAATGACGCATTTTTATCATATTTGGTTTTATGGTTCTATTTTTTTTTTGTGTTTAAGGTTTTGGTTGGTATTTCGATGATTTTTTTTTTTTTGGTTTTGTTTTGTTTGGGAGTTTGAAGATTCAAACTGACCATTTTTCTGACATGGGTTTCAAGGTAATCTAGTTAGCGAAGGGTATTTAGGTTAGGTAGTAGAGATTTAGTGTAAATTGATGAATTCATCTTGTAAATAGATTTAACGGAAAAAAGAATGGAAACACTAGGTAAGAGTGGAAAATAAAATTATAGATAAATGTGCAATTTATATTGCCAACCAAATGAATGAATGGGCTATTTACATTGCCACCTAAATACTGGCAATAGGAGCTCACACTTTTATGCACATGCACAAGGGGAAATATGTGCACATAAAAATAGATTTAATAAAGTAGACTGTTCTTCTTAGTTTCCAATGAAAAATTCAATTCCGGCATTTGATCACACCGAACATGTTAGTGGGATTTGATCACAAAAAACTCTGCCACGTGAATATCATCCGAATTTCCGGTTGGATGATGTTGATTAAATGACACCAATAGGAATTGAAAAAAAGATTGTTGAAATGTCCTAATATATGTTGACGGCCTGTCGAACATATCGGGATAGAGAGTTCATTTATTTTATGCCTTCTAGGACACTTTAGTAATTTATGGAATTTTGGGAACATTTCACACCATGTATCATTGTGTACAATTYTCATAATTGTTGTAATTGGTTGTATAGTATGTTTCAGTGGAAATGGTTAGAATTAATTGTTTTTTAATTATTTATGGGTTTTTAATGGTCATGATTTGATTTGATCATAATATTTTTAATAATTACAATAAATRAAAAAATTTGATTTAAAACATTAATTTTCTTACCTCACAATTATTAAAAAAATAATTAACATAATAATGATAAATTTAATTTTTACTTAGTTTAATTTTTAGTTTTATACTTCACCTTACTTACATGCTATAAGTTTGATAGAGTGTTGGAGCTACTAAGTAACCAATTACCAACATTAAGAAAAAAACCAATTAAATTGATACCACATGTCATATTGGGTAGACATTTTAATTATTCATTGCTTCACGAATTACAAACATTAATAAACGATGCACACCCCCTACCTCAGCAGGGTCCACTGACCTCTTGGTCTCTGGATCGTTCCAAATTCTGAGCCGAAATGGCTCTTCGGGCTCATGTTGGGACCCCTTGAACAAATCCACAGGTCCCTTTAATTCTCTGGCACAAGCCTGGAGAAAACCTATGCATGTGCTTAGCTTTCGATGCCCTTCTCTGTTCTGACCCAACACATGACTTAGCATTGACTCCTTTCCAACTAGCCCCATCTTATCTAGTGACCTCGGGCTATAACCCAAGGCTTAAACAACACTCATTTCGCATTTCGGGTTTCACGATTTCGTGAGTTGGGACTCCCTATCTAACGACTCCTTCACTCTTGAACTCTCGGTTGTTGAAATGCTGAAAAGGGCTTAACGACCCTGGCTCGTGCTATTCCTCCGAATGCTTTTGCGGTTTCACAATTTCGCGAGTCGGGACTCTCTGTCTCACGACTCCTTCACTCTTGAACTCCCAGTTGTTGAAATGCCGAAAAGGGCTTAACGACTCTGCCTCCTCCCTTAGCTTCCATCCATGCGACCACTTCTCTATGACTACGCGCTTAACGTCAAAGCGCTATCAGTTTTTGCGATTTGGGGAATCACGATGCAAGAATTCCTCCTGTTCCCTGTCTTTCAAATCCCCGATCCACGAAACACTGAAATATCTCTGTTGAGAGATCATTAGTCCATATCACTCTTGAACCAATGGCTACGATCCCTTTGGATCGAAGGCCCACATCCCTTCAGATATTTCCCCGAAACCATGACTGCTTGCCACGTATCCTCCTTGATGGACGGTCCTGGTCCTATAGGAAATTCTCTTTTCACGATTTTGGCCCGATCTTCTCCTTCATTTCCCCAGTGCCAAAACTCTGAAAACCCTCGACCCCACTGGATTGATGGTCCACACTAGTCCTGATCGATGGTCAAGACCTGATTGTGATTCTCCCTTTCACGATTTTTTTGGAGACTCTTCACTGTCGATCTCCCAGTGTCTGAATCCCTGAAATGTGGGTCTCTTGACATGCGTCCTCTGAGATGGGTGATTTTGATTCTTTCGGGACTTCGACGAGTCCTCTCTTCTTTGTTCCTACAAGATTTAAACCTCGTGCAACTTTTTCTACAGCCGACGACTCATGACAAATCAACACTTCTCCCTCAAAGTTTATGTCATTCGTTCTACCCTTTTGTCCGGTTTCCCAGGGATTAAACCCCTCACACCTTCTTCTGGATCTGATGGATATCGGTCCTTCGTGCTATATCTGATGGCCTAGATATTTTTTCCTGTGCACCTCCCCGGGACTAAACCCCATGCATGTATCCTTCATCCAGCGGCTCTCAGACCACTATGCTCCAGATCCAACGGCTGGCGCGATTTCGAGGTTTCACGTCTCTGGGAGTCGAACGACTCTCCCTCTTATGTTTCTTGGTCCCTGAAATGACAAAAACTTAAAATGTACACCCCTTTCTTCGAGATCAATAGATTTTGATCCTCTCTCCCAGATCTGACGGCTTAGATCTGATCACCTCCTATGTGCAGTCCTCCTGTCTATACACTAATCCAATGGTCCAGATCTCACCTTCTACAGTTGATCCACCAACAGTTGTAGCTCCTCCTCTTGAGATTTATGCTTTCTTCCTGGCTTGGACAATTTCGACCCTTCGAAGGTTCAACCTATTATTTATCATCTGTAAGCCCTGCGATGGTAGTCTCGAATGCATTCTCAAAATTTTGTTTCTCCTGAGCTTTGTCAACTTTGGAACCTCGATGGGGTTTCTCGACCTTCTGCTCCTTTCTTTTGCTTCTCTGTGTGCAAGGGCACTGTTCCTCCTGAGCTTTGGGACTTAGAATAAGTCCACCCGTGCACACTCCTTGTGCTACTAATATTTTCTCAATCTCATATCCAAAGTATTTTTTGAAAATAAATGCTTCATGCCCTCTTGGCTCTCCTTTTCTCAATGCACACCTTGAAAAGCGTACAGAGTGTTCAGTAACTCTGTAAGTGTCTTCTCTTAGACACTTTTGTTTCCTCAAAACTCGAAATAGAGTTCTCTGGTGCACTCTATGCACTCACTCAATTCCCTCTTGGCAAAGATGTACAGAACCTTCAGTAGTTTTGTCTTCCCTGAACTCGAAACATAGTTCCTTGTTGTGCACTCCTTGCACCTCTGCTGATGGAGGTTCAACGCTATCCCTCTTGAGCCTTCCTTAGGTTACCTCACCTCTGTCAACACACACTTTGTGGACTATGTGCACTCTTTTCACTAAGAAACTCAAAGACGAGAAGAAATTGAAACTTCTGAATTGCTTCACCAGTTATGCATTTAAAACATGAAATTCATAAAAACATGTAAACATCAAACACACAGTATGCAGGAAAAAATGTTTTTCTAGTAGTCTATATGTCTATATAAATGTTTCCAAAGGATGAACTATAACAAGTCTAAGCTCTCTCTCCCAAGATATCTCTACCAAAGAACTCTCCTATCTCACCCTCTCCTCTACTCCTCGAGAGATTCTAATTACAAAAGAGGGCTCCCCTTGAGCTTATCCTCCTCCAACGCCTTAGTTCTATAGCTATCTCAGAGCGCCCCCTACTCCTATGGCTACATTACATAAATGGATTTCCAGTCCTGCCTATGTCCTGGGCTTGCTGCAGAGAACCATTAAAGGAAACCTCAACCACTACCTATAAAAAGGCATGGTCTGGCATTAAAAGCCTTACAACATTTATTGAAATTTTGAATTTCAAAATTGAGAGGGTTGTGCCTCTCCCTTTCTCCATTAAATGCGTGATGGATGTGTTGGTTGGATAGCATGATGCTGACATGGAGTGATGCTCCTGCATCACACTCCTCAGCTGGAAAAATCATGATCTCCTGATCATGAGCTCCTCTTCTCCAGTGTTGAAATCCACTTGGATCCCAAACTTTCCCTTGGAGTTTTCCATCTTCTCATCTATTTTGTTGTTGCTGCTGCTGCTACCCTCATGGTCTTGCAGGCTCCCTTCTGCTTAGATTCTCATTGTTAGCAGTCTATGTTTCTGAACTCAACATCAACGTTATGATTTCTTCAATTACCTCATCTAGTTGCTCTGGTAGCTGGCTCTTTGTATGTAGTCTTTTCTGTCGCACTTCTGTCTTCTCAATGGGAATATCTACTCGATCTCCCCTACTATATTTATCTCTCTTTGTGGCACTAAGTGGCCACTCTACTACAGAATCCAACTCGACAATCTCCTAACTGAATTGTTGCTCAGCTTCTTCCTGTGGTAGTTTTGTTGTTGCCATTTCTCCTGCTGGCATACTTCCAACTTCTTCTAGCTACTGCCTAGGATGGTATGCTCCTCTATCTTCTTCCAAATTAGCCTCTTGGATGAGAAATGTTTTCACCATCACCCTTTTCTCTAGGGATTCCAATTCTTGATACAGATCAGCAAAGCTCGTGCTGTCTACTTCTCCTTCTGTTGCAGGCTCTAGTGCTGCAGTCATCTCTGTTTCAACTTCCTAGATGAAAAATTTGAGCCATTATTTTGAATGCTCCTCCTTTTCTCCTTTGGGAGACATCAGTGTCTGCTCCACTTCTTCTTCCATGATAGTTTTTTTTGGTTGTCGTCTTGTTGTTGCTGCATCTACAACACCTTCACTGGCCTCAACTAGGCTATGTGGCAGGAATACCTAAATTCCTCCAATCATCAGAATGATCTTCTGATTCTCACCTGTCAGCACTCCTTGTTGATATGAACTCTCCTCTGAGTTCATGAGACTCTAAGACAGTCTCATCTCCTTTCTCCTACCCACCTGGAAATTTGAGAATTTTATGTTGCCCACTTGGAATTCTATGAGATCCAGTGATCCCATCTCATTTCCCACTTGGCAATCTGAACTTTCACCACTACTCCCCTAACAGTACGCAAGACCTTCCAATGATCTCTTTCCATTGCCCACCTAGCAGCTTGAAAGTCCACTTCTGCCCACCTGGCAATTTATGAGATCCTTTGTTAATCTCATACCATTTCCCTCCTCAAAATATGAATTTCCATGGTTTTCCTCCTGACAGTCTATGAGATCCTCTAGTGATCTCATTCCATTGCCGACCTGGCAATTCTAAAGTTCATCCCTGCCCTCCTAGTAGTTTATGAGATCTGAAATTGATCCCTCTTCCTCATCACTGAGGGTTTCTCCGACTTCTGGGTCACAGACGCAAAACAGTTTTGTGTCACTGAGGCTTTCAGCATACCTCAGCCACTTCCTCAACTCTTGTTGTTTTTTCCTGGCCAACAACTTTTGAACAGGCCATTTGGCTTTCTTGTTCAGAGGCCATTCGTACCTCCAATGTACTTTTTCCTCCTACTGCATCTTCAAAGTCAGTTTTTCTATTCTTGCCCTTATCTCAGATAGTTCTTTGTCAATCTCTTCTTTACCCATCTGCTGGTGGTATCCTCTTCCACCACGCTCATGGCCTCCGGTAGCCATTTTCTTCACCTTCTGTCTGCCCTCCTGGCAAACTTATGGATCACTCTACGCCTCAGAACACCTCCATCTCCTCCTACAGCTCACCGCATTGTCTATTGACTATTGTGCATCACCTTGCAAAAATCACCACAGAGTTTTAACACCCTGCTTCTTTCACCTGTTGTATACATATGAATCTTTGCTTCTAATTCCACTTGATGTTAATAGAATTTCTCCCACCGTCTCTCCTTTGTCTGTGAACAAAGCAACGGTCTCCTCTCTCTCTTTTGTCTGAAATCTACAGAGAAAAATCTACTCTAATACCACTTGATGGTATCACACTGTATCCCTCCACAATCCTCCTCTTGTCTGTGATATTAAAATAGAAAATCTGTTGGCTCTGATACCACTTGATGTAGGCCCCCTACCTTAGCAGGGTCCACTGACCTCCTGGTCTCTGGATCATTCCAAATTCTATGTTGAAATGGATCTTCGGGCTCCTGTTGGGACCTCTTGAACAAATCCACAGGTCCCTTTACTTCCCTGGCACAGGCCTTGAGAAAACCTATGCACATGCTCAACTTTCGACACCCTTCTCTGTTTCGAACCAACACATAACTCAACGTTGACTCCTTTCCAACTAGCCCCTTATTATCTGGTGACCTCGAGTTATGACCCAAGGCTTGAAAAAAACTCCTTTGGCGTTTCGGGGTTTCGTGATTTCGTGAGTCGGGACTCTATGTCTCATGACTACTTGACTCTTGAACTCCCGGTTGTCGAAATTCTAAAAAGGGCTTAACAAGTCTGGCTCGTGCTATTCCTCCAAATTCTTTCAGGGGTTTTGCACTTTCGGGGGTTTCACAATTTCACGAGTCGGGACTCTCTGTCTCACAACTCCTTCACTCTTGAATTCCTGGTTGCCGAAATTCCAAAAAGGGATTAACGGCTCTGGCTCCTCCCTTATCCTTCATCCACGCAACCACCACTCTATGACTACGCGCTTAACGTCAAAGCGCTATCGTCTTTCACAATTCGAGGAATCACAATGCAAGCAGTCCTCCTGTTCTTTGTATTTCAAATCCTCGGTCCACGAAATGTCGAAATATCTCTGTTGAGAGATGAATGGTCCATATCCCTCTTGAACCAATGGCTACAATCCCTCTAGATCGATGGCCCACATACTTTTGGATATTTCCCCGAAACCGTGACTGCTCGACATGTGTCCTCCTTGATGGACGGTCCTGGTCCTTTCGTGAATTCTCCTTTCACAATTTTGGCCCGGTCATCTCCTTCATTTTCCCAGTGCCAAAACTATGAAAACCCTCAACCCCACTGGATCAATGGTCCACACTCGTCCTGATCAACAGTTAGGATCTGATCACGATTCTTCATTTCACGATATTTTTGGAGACTCTTCACTCTCGATCTCTCGGTGTCTGAATCCTTGAAATGTGGGTCTCTTGACACCCGTCCTCTGAGATGGGTGGTTCTGATTCTTTTAGGACTTTGACAAGTCCTCTCTTCTCTGTTCCTACGAGGTTTAAATCTCATGCACATTTTTCTGGATCCGACAACTCACAGTAAATCGACACTTCTCCCTCAAAGTTTTTGTCGTGCGTTCTACCCTTTTGTGCGGCTTCCCAGGGATTAAACCCCTCGCACCTTCTTCCGGATCCGACGTCTATTGGTCCTTGGTGCTAGATATGACGGCCCAGATCTTTTTTCTTGTGCACGTACATAGGACTAAACCCTGTGCATGTATCCTTGATCCAGTGGCTCTCAGGCCACTGTGCTCCAAATCCAACGGCTGGCACAATTTCATAGTTTCACGTCTCTGGGAGTTGAAAGACTCTCCCTCTTATGTTTCTCGGTACGCAAAATGCTGAAAACTTAAAATGTTCACCCCTTTCTTTGAGATCAACGGATGTTGATCCTCAGTCCCAGATCTGATGGCTTAGATCTGATCACCTCCTATGTGAGCTTCTCCTATCTAGACACTAATCCAATGGTCCAGATCTTTCCTTCCGCAGCTAATCCACCAACAACTGTAGCTCCTCCTCTTGAGCTTTACACTTTTTTCCTGGCTTGGATATTTCAACCCTTCAAACGTTCAACCTATGATTTATCATCTGCAAGCCCTATGATTCTAGTCACACATGCGTTCTCGAAACATTACTTCTCCTTAACTTTGTCAACTTTGAAACCTCGATGGAGTTTCTCGACCTTATGCTCCTTTCTTCTATTTCTTTGTGTGCAAAGGCACTGTTCCTCCTAAGCTTCGAGACTTATAATTAGTCCACCCGCGGACACTCCTTGTGCTGCTTAGATTTCCTCAATCTCAGATCCAAACTATTTCTTGAAAAGAAATGCTTCACGCCCTCTTGGCGCTCCTTTGCTTAATGCACACCTTGCAAAGCCCATAGAGTGTTCAATAACTCTGTAAGTGTCTTCTCTTCGACACTTCCCTTTCCTCAAAAATTAAAATAGAGTTCTCTAGTGCACTCTATGCAGTCACTCAATGCCCTCTTGGAAGAGCTCTACAGAACCTTCAGTAGTTCTGTCTTCCCTGAACTCGAAACAAAATTTCTTCCTATGCACTCCTTGCACCTCTGCTAATGGAGGTTCAACACTATCCCTCTTGAGCCTTCCTGAGGTTACCTCACCTCTGTCAACACACACTTTGCGGACTATGTGCACTCCTTGCAGTCAAAAACTCAAATACAAGAAGAAATTGAAACTTATGAATTGCTTCACCAGTTTTGTATTTAAAACATGAAATGCATAAAAACATGTAAACATCAAACACACAGTATGCAAAAAACTACTTTTCTATTAGTCTATATCTCTATACAAATGTTTACAAAGGCTGGACTATAACAAGTCTCATCTCTCTCTCCCGAGATGTCTCTACCTGAGAACTCTCCTATCTCACCCTCTCCTCTACTCGAGAGATTCTAATTACAAAAGAGGGCTCCCCTTGAGCTTATCCTCCTCCACCGCCTTGGTGATATCGCTATCTCAAAGCAACCCCTACTCCTATGGCTACATTAAATAAATGGATGTCTAGTCCTGACTACTTCCTGGGCTTGCTGCAAGCAGCCATTAAAGGAAACATCAACCACTACCTATACAAAGGCGTAGTCTGGCATTAAAAGCCTTACTACATTTATTGAAATTTTGAATTTCAAAATTGAGAGGGTTGCACCTCTCCCTTTCTCCATTAAATGCATGCTGGATGTACTGGCTGGCTAGCAAGCTGTTGACATGGAGCAATGCTCCTGTATCAATAAAAAACTAGAAAAATAAATTGTAGGTGTCATAATGGGTAGACGTTTCAATTGTCCACGTTTTTATGGATGTGAGGCTGCATGGCTACAACGTTTGGATGGGCATTTCAGACTAATGGTTTCTAACATAGAAATATTTAAATTACCTAGTATATGAATTCTTCTTTGTATTAGAACAGGTATCCTCCTTAACTTGCATATCTTCTCGAATTTTGAGATTCATATATATTAAAATAACTCTGATCTTATGAACTTCACAGTTTAGCATGCATATCAAAGCCAAGATATCGTCGAATACATCGTTTGCATTGACCGCTGATAAATTGTGAAGAAAAGAGAAATACAGAGAGAAAAGAATAGAACAGTATATTAGAATGTATGAAGAACAGAAGAAGTTAAGAAGTTGAAGTACAATGCAATGGGAGATGGCTGAGATAAATAGGCTCAAGCAAGACAAAAAAAGAAAGTACAACTGTCCAATATAGCTGGCAGTGTACAATCAGACTGTTGAGGGTACAATATATTTAACACTCCCTCTTAGAATCAACAGTTACAATCATCAGCACTGATTATGCCTAAGTGTTGTCTCTGAAAATCAAAAACTGACTTTCCAAGTGGCTTTGTAAAAATATCAGGAACCTGATCTCGAGAACCACAAAATTGTAGTGTGATATCACCATTATTGACTAGCTCGCGTATGAAATGAAAAAGAGAGTCAATGTGTTTGCTTTTCTTATGAAACACTTGATTTTTGGATAAAGCAATTGTTGAAGTATTGTCACAGAATATAGGAGTTGGATCCTTTTTTATATGTGACATATCTTTCAATATTCTTCTCAGCCACACAGCCTGACAAGAAGTTGAGGTAGCTGCAACATACTCTGCCTCTACAGAAGATATTGAGACAATTGGTTGCTTCTTTGATGCCCATGAGATTAGGTTCGTGCCCAGTTGAAAAACATGTCCAGATCTGTTTTTCCTGTCCTCTAGGCTGCCTGCAAAATCACTATCTGTGTAACCAGAAAGTTGATTACAATCAGATTTAGTGTACCATAAGACAAAATGTAGTGTTCCTGCTACATATCTCAAAATTCATTTTGCCATTTTCCAGTGCAAAACTTTGGGTGATTCCATGAATCTGGAAACAAGGCTAGCTTCATACATGATGTCAGGCCTAGTTGTTGTAAGATACAACAAACTGCCTACTAAACTTTTGTATAAAGTAGAGTCCACTGTAGGACCTTCATCATTCTTTCTCAATTGTGTGCCTAGTGGTATGGGGGTTTCCACTAGATTTCATCCTTCCATGCGAAATCTTTTGAGGATGTCTACTGCATACTTTTGCTGACAGACAAAAATGCCTTTGGCTGATTGATGAACCTCAATCCCTAAAAAATATTTCATTATGCCAAGATCTTTCATCTCAAACTCAGATTGCATGGCATGTTTAAAATCTGTTAACTCAAGATTTCCTGTATAGATCATGTCATCAACATATAAACATACAATCAAAATTTTACCGTGTTGATCTGTTTTGGTGTACAGAGTTGGCTCATTTTGACTTCTGCTGAAACCACTTTTGATTAAATAAGTATCAATTTTGTTGTACCAAGCTCTTGGATCTTGCTTTAAACCATACAGGGCTTTCTTTCACCGATATACTTTGGCTGGGTGCTCTTGGACTTCAAATCCAGGTGGTTGATTGACATAAACTTCTTCTTCTAAAAAACCATTTAGGAATGTTGACTTGACATCCTTCTGGTATACTTGCCATTTGTGTTGTGCTGCTATGGCCAATAGAGTTCTGACAGTGTCTAACCTTGCTACTGGAGAAAAAGTTTCACCATAATCAGTACCTGGTTGTTGTGAGAATCCTTGGGCAACAAGTCTTGCCTTGTGCTTTTCAATCTGTCCTTTTTCATTGAGTTTAGTTTTGTAAACCCACTTAACACTGATACTCTTTTTGTGAGTTGGAAAACCAACAAGATCCCATGTCTTGTTCTTCTCAATGGAGTCAATTTCTTGGTTCATGGCTTGAACCCAATGTGGCTCCTTAGCTGCTTCCTTAAAGGATGTAGGTTGACATGACATTAAAGCAAAAAAATTGTGTTGCTCAAAGTCATCCAACTGCTGATGGATTTCTCTCAAACTTCGAGTTCTCTGAGTCTGTGGTTCAAAGAATGATTCTCTTCTGGAATTTGAGTTATCCTGAGAATGTTTAGGTTGTCTTTGTACTTGCAATCTTGGAAGAATATTTTGAGGTACCTGTTGTTCTGAATTTTCTGCATTTTCAGAACCTGGCAGCAAGGAAGTTTGATTATCCATTTGTTGATTTTCTGAATCATTCCAGAATTGATTTTCTAGAAATTTTACATCTCTGCTGAGAATTAATTTCTTGGTGATTGGATTGTAAAGACTGTAGGCTTTATATGTTTCACTATATCCAGTGAAAATACATTTCTCACTTCCGTCATCAATTTTCTTCCTTAATTCGGAAGGTATGTGAGCATATGCTATGCATCCAAACGTCCTTAGATGTGCTACACTGAGCTTTGTTCCACTCCATGCTTCTTGGGGAAATTTCATCTTAAGACTTGTGGTTGGTGATATATTCAAAAGATAAACTGAGCAGGCTACTGCTTCAGCCCAAAATGTATTGGACAAACTTTTATCTTTGAGAAGTGTTCTTGCCATATTCATTATTGTCTGATTTTTCCTTTCAACCACTCCATTCTGCTGCAGAGTATATCTGGTTGTTGTTTGCATGATGATGCCTTGAGATTTATAGAAATTTGCAAATTTTCTGGAGTTGTATTCTCCTCCTCAATCTGATCAGAGTGCTTTGATATATTTGCCACTCTGTTTTTCAGCTTCTGCTTTGAATTCTTGGAATTTTGCAAAAGTTTCAGACTTGTGTCTGAGAAAATAGATCCATATTTTTCTGCTGAAATCGTCAATAAACGTTAGAAAGTAAAAGATACCACCTATAGACTCTGTTTTCATTAGTCCACATAGGTCATTGTGAACAAGTTCAAGATGTTGTTTGGCTTGATTTGATGACTGTGGAAAACTAGTTCTCTTATGTTTGCCAAGTATGCAAGACTCACATGGGGGAATTTGCTCTTTAAAAATAGGTAGTCCTTTGACCATGGAGTTTTTTTGAAGAAGACTTAGACTCTGAAATGGTAGATGTCCAAATCTTGTATGCCAAACCATCGTTTCATTTAGGTTTGATGCACTCCGTGCATAAGGTTGAGTCAAATTTGTTGTTCTGAGGGTAAGGGGAAACATCCTATTTGGAGTCATATGAATTTCAAAAATTAATTTTCTGTTGGGTTTTCTATCATAAATTTTGCAAGATGCTCCCTCAAAAGGTACCTTATAGCCTTTTTCAATGAGTTGTCCTACACTTAACAAATTATGTTTCAAATCTGGAACATGATAGACATTGTTTATGTCTTTCTTTACATTTTGTTTAGTAAGAATATGAACAGTTCCTTTTCCTTGAACTTTGACTAAATAATCATTTCCAAGTGTAATATCAGATGAGATTGAAGAATCAATGCATGAAAGTAAATCTTTGTTACCTGTCATGTGATTGTTTCATCCATTGTCCAGCAACCAAAGATCTTTAGGTTGTTCTTCAGTCTTGTGGCATGAGAGAAACATACCTCTTGAGTTTTTTCATGTGTGATTTGACACATGTGCTCTGCCTGAGAGATGATCTGCTTGCTTCTTCCTGCAGTCAGATTCATAGTGCCCAAACTTTTTTAAATAATAGCATTGTATGCTTGATTTTTCATTTGATCTTCTCCCTCTGCCTCTTTGAGGCTGGAAATTCTAATGTTGGTTTTGTTGTTGTTGTCTCTGACCTTGGAAATTTTGATTCGGATATTGTTGTCTGTTACCTCCAGTGGAATGAGAGTTATTTTGATTTCTCCCTCTTCCTTGGTAACCTATGCTTCTTCCTCTGCCTCTCCCTTTGCTGAAGGAAAATTGAGTTTTGAAAGCATTTGAGATTCACTCATCTGTCAGATGCAGTCTGGTCTCATGTGTCACCAGAGAACCAATTAATTCATCTATTGAAAATTTTGACAGATCCTTGGATTCAAGGATTGTTGTTACAACCATTTCGAATTTCTTTGGTAAACTTCTGAGAATTTTATCAAAAATTCGTTGATCAGTGATGGCTTCGCTAGTCAATCCGATCTGGTTCACGATTCCCATGACTCTGGTCATGAACTGATCCACATTTTCAGACTCCGTCATCCTTAAAGTCTCGAATTGTGTCCTCAAGGTCTGCAGTTTAATTGTTTTGACCCTGTCATTTCCTTGATAGGAAGATTTAAGAACATCCCAGGCCTGTTTGGAAGTACCAGCGCCTGTGATTTTTGAGAAAATCGAATCATCCACAGAATTTTGAATCCAGAATTTTGCTTTATCTTCTTTGTTCCTCAGTGTTGCCTGAAAAAATCTCTGCGCATTTGTCATGGCAGAAAGGGTGGCTAGATCTGGTTCCACATATCCAAGATCCATTGGTTCCCAACACTCTTTTTCTTGCAAGAACGACCTAATTCGAAGAAACCAAAACTCGTAATTCTTTCCCAAAAGAATTGGACCCTGAGTTGGTCCTAGACTGCTAGACGACGCCATAAAAAAAATTGCAGAAAAAAATAGAGGGAAAATTCATATTTACCTCTGATCGTTGAAACGCCGATTTGCCCATGGCCGAAGGGAGCTTATCAGGATTGAGTTTTGCCCTTAGATCTCCTTCCAATGTGACCATGCGCTTTATTGTTATGGTGCTATGGGTTTTTCCCGTTTTTTGTCTTTCAAATCACCGAAATGCGAAAAATTGCCTTTGGACAATTCAACGGTCCAGATCTTTTGATGATCTGATGGTCCAGATCTTATCAGAATATCGCGAATCAGGATTTCGCAAGTTCTGATGACGATTTATTTTGACTCCTCGATTCCACGATCTCCGATTTACCGATGGCGCTTTCCTATCGGGAGTTTTCCGATTCCTTTGATTGCTGCCACGCGTCCCAGTAGATGGACAGTCGTGCTCTTTCCTCGCTATTTCGCGATTTGATATGTCCCAGATGTCTTGTCTCCAGGATCCACGAAACGTCAATGCGTCGATGAGTCTCCCGATCTCGTCCACATGTCTCCTTAAGATGGATGGTTTCGATCGTTTACGGGGTTTTCACCACAAAGGTACCTGATCACTTGTCCTCGGGATTCATGATTTGTCGAATCCTGATTTGTCGATGGACTCGGATCTGTCAGGACTTTTCCTGAGTCTTTGGATTTACCCCACACATCCCTTTACGATGGATGGTCCTGATTCAACCTCGGGATATCACAACTTGTGATGCTCCGTTGACACAGCTTCTCTGTCAACTTGAAACCCCGAATACTGAAATGCCGACGATTTCCTTGATGATCGCCACGTGTCCGGTCAAATGGATGGCTGAGATTTGATCGTTGTTTCGCGTATCGCGATTTTGCAAGTTGCAAAGTCTTGTTGCGATGGTCTTTCAAAACCACAAACTCCAATATGCTGATTTGAGGATGCGTTGATCTGCTGCCACCTATCCTCTGAGATGAACGACTCACATGTCCTCTTGAGATTTTGCAATATCGTGTATCAGAGTTTTTGGAGTGCAATTGCCTTTGCGCATCCAACTCCTGATTATGAAATTGGCGATGGGATAAGATCGACAGCTCATGATCTTTCCATTCCAATGGTCCAGAAGAACTCGGAATTCCACGAATTCTCACGACATGTCTTCTCAACTTTACACCTGCGAGTCACGAAACACCGAGATCTCGCGACGTGTTTCTTGAAGGATGGTCCAGATGAAGTCAGGATTTCACAAGTAAAAAATTCTCCAGTGTGCTCTAAATGACTAAACGCCGTGCACCTTCTTGCTGATCTAACGACTGTCGGGCCTTTTCGCAAGATCTGACGGCTGGAATGCTTTCGCCTTTTCTGCGCTCTCCTCATCCCTTCTGAACTAGTTTCCCGCCTTGGATCCATTCGCAGGACGAATCTTATGGCCACAATGGTTGTTCCTTGCGTGTTTGATGCGATCTTTGTTGAATTTGATGGATTTTTCTCCTGTGGAAGCAAAAATTTGTGAATCTTTCAAAGATTGAAAGAATTTCACGAATTCTTTGTTCACTGCTCCAATCTTTAACAAATTTGAGCAAAATTTTTGAGTTCTTTTAAAAGTTCTCGCCTCCTCCGGCTCTTCTTCGTCAATCTTTGACGATTCTTGAAAAGATTACAAGAATATTTAAAGTTTCTTCTCTCTCGGTCTCTGCTTCCTCGTTCTTTCAAGTGTAGTACGCTCTGCAACCTCTGCAAGCTTCTTACGTTGATCTTTTGAGAGTATTACGGACATCTCTCCAAGCCTTGTGAAAAGCCTGTGTCGTGTGCTCTCAAGATGCATGTAAGCGTTGTGTTGTGAGGATCGTGTTGCTCTCCAGGCTATGTGAAGAGGCTTACTGCTGAAGCTATGATACCATGATAAATTGTGAAGCAAAGAGAAATGCAGAGAGAAAATAATAGAACAATATATTAGAATGTATGAAAAACAGAAGAAGTTAAGAAGTTGAAGTACAATGCAATGGGAGATGGTTGAGCTAAATAGGCTCAAGAAAGACAAAAATAGAAAGTACAATTGTTCAGTAAAGCTGGCAGTGTACAGTCAGACTGTTGAGGGTACAATATATTTAACAACTGCAACTTTACCCAAAACCACTCACAGAGTTCCATGGATGGCCAAACCCTAATATGTCTTTTCTCACTACAGTTAGTTGGTCATCTCATTCTTATTTTTGTTATTCAAGTAATATTAATCTCAAATTTTAATGCCCATACATTTGAAGAATTGATAAACAAAGTTTTAGACATGATGAGCTATGCAATATTTGAGTGCTTCTAGGATGGATCAAAAAAGTTCGTCCTCCGCATTTTGAGGTATGATAATAATTATTTATATTAACTCTAATGTATATCATGTAGAAAAAAAAAGATATACTAATTTATAATTATTTATGTGAACCCTAATGTATGTCATGTAGAAAAAATAAAAGCTATACTAATTTATTTGAAATACCACACATAGTGGGCACAACATTGGACGTGCTCACCTGTAGTCCACCAGTACTTTTATGGTTTGACAACAAACCCAAAGTTCAATATGGATTTTATATCATTTCATATTTAGAGTTTCCCGAGAGTTCATTTCTTTTTTGATAGAGGGTTTATACCTTAGTGTTTAAGGCTAAAGAAGATGTTCATATTTAGGTGCTCTCCTCCTATTTTTTCTATTTAATGAGTTGTTTTTAAAATCCACGTAACCTACTATATAATACTTTAAAAACAAATGGGAAACATTTTCATTAAGGAGAAAAAAATTGTAGCAAAGAAGGTGAGCACATTCAAGATAATTCTAAGGAATGTAGCCGATAACAATTAGATACCATATTTGTACAGGGTATTAGTAAAGGCTCCGCGAGGAGTTTCAGTGTAAGTGGAACTTAATTATCTTTTTTTCAAAGAGGAATGGAAAGTTTGGATTTTCTCTCATCTTGAAATCACTAGATGGACTGAGTGAGACTGAAATTCCTATTTTGGCTATGTTGACCTGGAAATAATGGATTAAGCACCACTTGTAAAAATCATTTATAAGCTTCAGTTGTGAGAGTCAATTGTAGGTGTGTTAAGGGTCAGTTCATAGTTGAGAGTCTAGTTGTCTTTGGTTTGCATATAATTGACTCGGTAGAGTCTTTTCCTATATAAGGATGTAATCTGTCTTCATTGAATAATATAGAGAAGTGAGCGTAGCCTCATCGTGTGTTTGTTTCGCATATTATATATTGGTATCAGAGCCACGAGAGTGAGGTGCGGAAATACTTGTTGGTCTACAGGCTGGATAAGAAGAGTCACGTGGGTTAGAGTTGCATGGAAGAGGAGGTTATGGTTAGCATGAAAATTGTTGCGTGAGTTTTTGAAGAGAAGAGTTTTTTTTGTGGAGGTAGTTTGCATGCTAAGCTCCTGGAGGCATTTACGTGAGTAAGGTTAAAGCGTGCAAATCCTTTTGCTTGCAAATCACGTGAGCTTGTGGAAGGAAAATCTTGAAGGTATCCAGGACCAAATCCATTGAAAGAGATAGCATGAAATTTTGGATCTTGTGGGAAGCCACGATTTGCGTGAGCATTGGAACGTGAGGTATGATCCACCATCTCCCATCTGGTGCAAATCCGTGAGCAAGTTTTCATGCATGGAGTGAAGACAAATCGGTAGTTTGCATGCATGAGTTTTCATTGGAGTTGTTTTTTATTAAAGCAAGTTAAACTCTTAGATCATTGCTTTTAAATAGTGAGGTGGAGTGGAGCTATAAAGGTTATTAAAATTTATTATGATAGTTTCCTAAAGCGTGAGGTGAAAATGGTGGAGGAAGTTATTCATTTTATTATTATTATTATTAAAAGTGGATAAAGTGTATGCATGTGGAGTTCAAACTTTATATCGACTATAGAGTTTATTAAAGTGGGTAAGAGATTTAAGAAATTGTGAAGTGGATTTTTATTCAAAGTAGGTTTTATTTTGGAGTTTATTAAAAGTGAATTTTTATTCAAACTGGATAATTTTGAAGTATAAGTGGATATTAAAGTTTATTCAAGAGAATATTATTTGTGAGATTTTTTGTGGGAAAGTTGAGAGCCGAGATTGAGTCGGATCGGTGGTATCTAAAAGCATAGAAATAAAAAGTTGCATATCCTTGGTGATTTACTTGTAGAGACTAAATTGCAGCGATGGAAAATCTGCTGGCAGAGACCAATCTCAACGAAGCCAACAAGTTAGATGGATCGAATTTCATTAACTGGAAATTCAAGATGCAGACGCTCATGGAAGGATATGGTGTCTGGAACATTGCCAAGGGAACTAAACTAAAAACTGATGCGACTGTAGGTGCGACAACAACACAAATCCAAGATTGGGAGAAGCGTAAAAACAAGGAAAAGGTATTGTTGCGCATGTTAGTTAAAGATAGCATAATTCCACATATTAGAGACACTACAACTTCTCCTGCAACATGGACAGTGCTTAAAGCATTGTATGAAACTAGCAACACAAATCACATTTTGTTCCTGAAAACTAAATTGCTAGGCATTAAGATGGATGGAAATGAATCTGTTAGTTCATTTTTGGATCGTATTGAAGAGGTGAAAGACAAGCTAGTAAATATAGGGGAAATTGTTTCCAACACTGATATGGTCACTATTACCTTAAATAGTATGCTAGAATATTATCATATGTTCATAACAGGTCTCGCAGCAAGAGAGAAACCTCCTACGTTTGAAGAACTAACAGGTATTTTGCTGCAAGAGGAAGAGAGGCACGGGAATCTGAAGCCTCTGAGTAAAGATTTTCCACTATGGTCAAATAATAGATCTGTAAGAGGGAGATCGGGAGTAAGATGTAGAGGAAGCAGTTCATGGCAGAGAGGCGGTTCATGGTAGAGAGGCAGTTCATTGCAGAGAAGACAATATCCAAATCAAAGTATGCAATCTGATAGGAATGAGTCAAAGAGTTGTTTTAATTGTGGTCATCCTGGACATATTGTTAAAGACTATCATAAGAAGAAAAGTGATGAGGCTAGGAATAAACCTAGAACACATTTAGGTCATTATGCAGAAAAATCTTCAAATCAAGATCACAGATTATTTATTGCTAGTGATGATATTGATGAACCCCCGAATTTTGACTCACGGGATCTTAGGCTGTTTGTGTCTAACRTTGATTTATTTGTTGAAACGGGTGATTCTGATGCCTAGTTTGTGGATTTCAGAGCATCAGCACATATGAATTGTAATAAAAATTGGTATGCTAATTTTAAAGAAACACAGAATGGTGCCATCATATATCTTGGAGATGACCGTGCTCATCAGATCAAGGGATACAGAGACATTCCTGTGACATTTTTGAATGGTATTGTTCGTCAAATTCGCAATGTGGTGTATGTTCCAGGAATATAGAAAAATTTGATCTCTCTGTCCACCATTATAGATCATAACTTGAAGGTTGAATTCTTCAAGAATTATTGCATAGTGAAGGATCTGTTGAACCACTTCCAAACTGTTGCAATGAGAATCAGAGTAGGAGGACTATACAAACTTGATGTTACCAGCAAAGTACATCATGCACTGACTTTTTCATCTATGCCAATAGAGATTCTTTGGCATAAAAGGTATGGACACATCAATCATCCTGATTTATTGTTATTACAGAAAAAGAATTTGGTTGAAGGACTTCCCATGTTAAAGAATGAGAAGGTTGCTTGTGATGGATGTGCATTAGGAAATATGCACAGAGATGAATTCCCCTCTAATCCTAATAATAAAAAGAGAGATGTGTTATATCTTGTGCATACTGATGTTTGTGGGCCTATGCAGACTGGGTCTTTAGGAGGTGCATTTTACTTTCTATTATTTATTGATGATTTCATGAGATACACATGGGTTTAATTCCTTAGATGAAAAAATGATGTTTTTGAGTACTTTAAGAAATTCAAAACCATGGTGGAAAAGAAGACAGGAAAATCCATCAAAATCCTTCGTTCAGATCAAGGGGGAGAGTATAAATCAGGGGACTTCAACAAATATTGCAAAGATAATGGAATAGTACAACAGTTTACAATACCTCACACTCCATAGCAAAACAGATTTGTTGAAAGGAAAAATAGAACTCTGGTAGAGTGTGCACGTAGTATGATGAAAGGTAAGAATCTCTCAAATGCATTTTGGGTTGAAGCCATAAATACTGTAGTTTATCTAAATTATACAAGTCCAACAAGGTGTCTTGATAATGTTACTCCTTTCGACGCCTTGAATGGTTCCAAACTTGCAGTTCATAATTTGAAAGTATTTGGGTGTAAGGATTTTGCTCATATTCCAAAGGAGAATAGGAGAAAATTGGATGATAAAGCCATTAAATGTATTTTCATTGGGTATTGTTCATAATTTAAAGCATACAAATTGTTTGATCCTGCTACTCACAAAGTATTTGCAAGTAGAGATGTACTTTTCCAAGAGCAGGAAGCAGGAAATAATGATGAAAACATTCATGAGGAATGGCAGAGACTTCTTGATGAAGGAGTTAAAGAAGAGAAGCAGCAGTAGCAGCAGTATCCCACACAACAACAACCATCCCTGCAGCGACAGCAGCAACAACAACAAGAAGGACTCAATGATATGGACAATTAAAGTAGTCACAGTTCACCTAGAGGTGAAGACAGATCTCCACAAAGTGGGGAGGAAGATAATTAGTTGAAAAGATCTTCAAGTTAGATTCAACTTCCTGAGAGGTATAAAGACTATGCCCTAATGAGTAGCATTTCCAATGTCATAGAACCCATGATTTTTGATGAAGCTAATGAACATGATGAATGGCGAAATGCAATGGAGGAAGAATATGAATCTATAATGAAAAAACAATACTTGGGAATTGACTGAATTGCCTAAACATAAGAAACCCATTGGATGCAAATGGATATACAAAAAAATCGTAGTATAGATAGGTATAAGGCTACACTGGTGGAAAAGGGGTATTCACAAACAAAAGGTATTGATTATGCTAAAACATTTACACCAGTAGCTAAATTGAATACTATCAGAATGTTAATTACTTTAGCTACAAAGTACCATTGGAAGCTGCATCAATTAGATGTTAAATATGCATTTTTGAATGGTGAGTTAAAGGAAGAGGCTTACCTTACTCAACCTGAAGGGTTTGTTGAAAAGGGGCAAGAACACTTAGTGTGTAAGTTAAATAAAGCATTGTATGGACTAAAACAGGCACCTAGGTCATGGTATGAAAAGATAAACTCTTTCTTTCTTCAACAGGGTTTTATGAGGAGCAAAAGTGATCCAAATCTGTATACGAAATTTTATGAACATGGGTATATAGTATTGATTCCATTATATGTTGATGATTTAATAATTACGGGAAATGCAGAGAAGTTAATTGATGAAATAAAAGAGAAGTTATCAAAGGTATTTGAAATGAAATATCTTGGCGAGTTACATTATTGCCCAGGTCTTGATGTTTGGAGAAATGCAGGCCCAACTTTTGTTTGTCAGAGTAAGTATATCAGAGAAATACTTAAGAGATTTAAAATGGATCAATGTAAGTCTTCTACTGCTCCCATGCAGCAGAATGTGAAACTTTCTTTTGATGATGTTTCGAAGGAGGTGAATGGCATTGTGTATAGATAGATGGTGGGTAGTCTGAATTATCTCACAACAACCATGTAATGATCCCAAGCCATTATGCAAGGATCATCATTGTTTTGGTGTCTTTTTAAAACTTTTTCTGGGTGAGGTATTTCGTCAAACACTTTCTTGAATTACCTTTTAGATGTGTTTATATGTGTGTATGAAGCAAGAACAGAAAGAGATAAACATGGAACATACCTCAACCATATGCAATAAGATAGACAAGCCAAAACATCTCAATTCTTCTTTATTCATAAAATAGAGAAACCTGCTACAATGAAGATGTCGATCTGGAATGCTCAACATATGGCCAAGAAGATAGACAATAGATAAGAGCTGCTACAAAATTCTCCTGCTAATACAAAATAATGCCTCCAAAGGTTGAATAAGAAATGAATATCAATACAAGCAGATCTGAATGCCAAACACTCCAGCTGAAGAATGCCACGCTCCAATAGAAGGCTAAAACCCTCAATAACTCGACCCTGCTACCAAAAGTGTCCAATCACCCTAATAAATATGCCAACTGATAGATCGGGTGATGGTAAGAATATCCCAGGTGCCTGAATCTCCAAGATCCCTCTCAATCTCCGTACATCTGAATTTCCCACTGAATGGGGTGCCCCACTAGATGACTAAAACCCTAGCTTGTTTGGCCCTGATGAAGATGGCCTCCAAATGATCTGAAACTCTCCAAGAATATAGATCAGGAAATGGTAAGAATAACCCAGGTGCCTGAATCTCAAAGCTCCCTCTCAATCTCCGTAGATCTGAATTTCCCACTGAATGGGGTGCCCCACTGGATGAATGAAACCCTAGCTGGTTTGGCCCTGATGAAGGAGGCCTCCAAATGCTATGAAACTCTCCAAGAATATAGATCGGGCTATGAGAATCCCGTGGGAGAAGTTTCAAACTCAGATCTCAAGCGGATCTCCCTAGATCTGAGTTTTACTAAATCACAGGAAGAACTGGTACACCCTCTCTCTATCTGCACATGAAACTGATGTAGAATCCTCCTGCAACTGAGTATATCTAGAACTAGAATGGTGTGGGAGAGTATTTCATCTTCGATACCAAGCATGGTACAATATAGGTGGAATCCTTCACCACCAAATCGTCCTCTAGGGTTTGTTATGTCAAAACCCTTAAAACCCCAAATATTAGGCTCACTAGCTAGAAGCTAGAAATCAAAATAAGATCATACATGAATGATGAGTAGAGGCCCTTGCCTTTATTTTATACTTTTTGGCTCACCTTGTCCCTCCAAAGTGAATTTCATTTTATTAATAATTAATTAATTAATTAAATCACTTTAATTAATTAATTAACCTTTTTACCTCTGAAAATCTCCTTATCTCTCCTTCTGGCTTCCCTGACAACTGAAAGTCACTTCTAGCCATCCCATCCTGTAGTGATGCTCCTCTCAATTCCAATGAGATATTACACTGAGAGGTTCCTCCAAGTAATGTGCCCAAAATGCCCTCTTCAGTGATTTTAATTAACTTATAGCTCAAAATAGTCAAAATCATGGAAATCGTCGGAATGGAATGAAACCAAATCCAACCTGTGCGAAATGGCTCATAATGATGGAATATGATGATAAATGCCAACTGAACCCAACAATGTCTCTCAAATACCCCTGTACTCTCTATAACATCCATCTGGCTACTCTGGTCATCATAAGTCTCTGCCCTGTGATGATGTCCCAAAGTGGGGACATTACAGTCCTCCCTGCTAGAAAATTTCTTGTCCTCGAGCAATAAACAAATCTTCTCAAATAAAATACTAGGATCCCATGTCCATCTGTGGGATACATAGTAGAACCCATCCAAAGACGAACATCAGTACACGCCACCCCCTGGATCCAATATCAGGAAATCAACTACAATACTCTGCGAAGCATAATCCTGAAAGATATCAACCATGTGAACCTTCTGCACATGACACATGGCCTCATCTTGAGATGATTCCATCCTCCAAATCTCTACCAAGATCCACACGGCCTCCATCAACTGCTCATGATGATGCCAGCATGAGGTGCTACCAGACCTCCATGAGACTCCCTCACACTCTGTGCTCCCCTCAACACTGAAGCTAAATGGAAAGTTAGAACAAATTTCCCCTGCAAAGGTCCACTCTCTCCTGTGTATCAATGAAATGTCCATCCCTACAATCCATGGGTCCCATGCTAACCTCTGTCGAAGATCCTCATGCTGACACTGCACTACTCTGACCATGACTGTCTTTCCCCTGCATACATCCTGAACCCTCCTTTCCTGGGTTCTCTAGCTGAAATACCTGTGACCACAGGACCTGCTATCCAGAAACTGTATCTGTAAGGGCATCTCTATAGAATAAGTACATGTCCAAACATCTCTATTCCCTATCCTGATGATCAAGTGGAAGGAAAGGTCTCGCCCCATAGGACAAGTACCTGTAGACCCACTCCAACCCAAACCAAGGTGGAGTGTGTGGCTCTCTGGTGCAACCTGGGTCAACACAAACATCATGCTAACAAAACAAACTCCCGGGTCCCATGGAAAACTTGGAAGTTTATCACTTCCAATCTCCTCTAACTGCTCCTATGTGAGGCTAATCACTGCCATAAGCCCTATGTGTTCATCTGCTACCACCTACCCCATATTGCTCTCTCTCACACACCAAGTTCCAACTGGATTCCTATGACGATCCCTCTCTCTCCGGCTGGATGCCATAGAGGTACTCATGTCAGGTGGCCTCGGCCTAGGCACTCTCCATTCTCTCAACCACTGTCTATCTCTCCTCATGCGACTGTTGATCTGGTGATGGTGCTCAATCATAACTATGGCCTGCTGAAAAAGAGTGAAATAGGCATACTCCCCTAAGTGTGTCTCCTCCCTGCAAGGCACTATACCCCTTTGAATGTCACCATACATCTCGGCATGACTCTATGAACTATCCCCCATCACTGTATGTTCTGGCATACTCCTGTCATCTCCTGCAAACTCATGCTGCATCACATATCCTAGGCGTATGACTGGATCAATCTCTATATGGAGATCAACCACTCCCAAGGAACTAATGGAAGTGTCCCCCATCAACTGGTGCTCCTCTGCTAGGTCATCAACATCCTCTATCAACGTGACTGACTGATACATCTGAGTGTCCACTAAGACAGATGAATTGGATCTCTGATGGATCTCCTCAGGAGACTCATATGTCCTAGAATCCGATTATTGAAGGGCGATCTGTGTGCCTATCAATAATCCTTGAGTGCTCTCCAACTCTTGAGTGAGTCAGTCCATCTCCAACACCTACTCCCTCAGAGCCTCATGATACATCTCACCAATCCCCAGTAGGTAGTACCTGTCTGTCAACAACTGCTGGTAGTTAGTCCTCATCATAGACACTCTCTCCCGGAGAGTGTGAAAATCATCCATGGAAAATCCTCCATCTAAGCTACCCTGTGCCACTGATGCTCTCCAATAGTAATCTGCCATCACTGCATGCATGTCATCAATACATCTAGTGGTTTCCCTGATCATAGCCTCATTAACTCTCAATTGTGTTGCTAAGTGGTCTGACTCCTGATCATGGTCATACTGAGGTGCCATCTCAGACCCCTCACTGCTAGTGTCAGTCCTGCTAGTGCCAACTCTAGAATCCCCAAAAACACCCTCTGCATAAGATGACGTATTGATCTGTCCACTGTCTACTGTGCTGCTAGATACTCCAGTATGCCACTGCATCCCATCACTAGATGCTATCTCCCCCTGAATCACACTGTATCCTATATGAGCAGTCGTATCCTCCTGTGCACTCATCCTACTACCATCCTCTGCGCCTGGATCCCATATAGTTGTGTCTAGACACATGCTATGGTCATCCTGAATACTAAAGAGTGCATCCTCATCAATGCAGGCCGATCCTGGAAGTAAGTGCTCCATCAATCTATCATCCTTTGCAACCTGCTCAACCAATGGAGTATCCAATAACTGTGACTCCATCTCCTCTGGCTGACCTGTATGTGTGAGGTCAACTCCCTGTACGTTCTGTACCTCCTCCTCGACCTGTGGGTCTACCTGTCCATGGTGTGCATCCCTCACACTAAGCTCATCCATCATACCTATCGTGCCATTGATCTCCTCATGTGACGTGGCTATCATGGGTGTCTGAACAGGTGATAGATGTGCCATGGCCCCAATAGGAAGCTTGTCATCTCTAGGTGCTAACACGTGTGACTCCTCACTAGCGTCACCACACTGCTAAGGTGTAAGGTCATCAATGGTATGTGATATGTCTGCTGAGACACTGGTGCTATCATCCTGTCCATCCAGTTGCCTATCCACTACACAAGGGCCATCCTCCTCCTCAAGCGTGCAAGCACCACTAGCCTCTGTGCAAGATTCATCATCACTATCCTCTGAGGTAGAGTCACTATCACTAACCTCTGTGTAAGAGTCAATATCATCATCAGACTGCCCCAGATAAGACTCAATCGATCCATCCTCACATGCCTCATCATCACTGTCCTCTCGTACCTCAACAATATGCTTCTTACCCTTACCCCTACACCTGTGATCAAGTTCCCAAGGAACCTTGCAACTGTAGCAACGTTGAATGCTCCTACTGGGTGTGGGGTTTCTCTGTTTTTCCCTCCTAGTGGGCGTGGTATTCCACCCAAAGGCTGCTCTAATTTCCTCGATTTCTTTGAGCCCACCTGCAATCTTCTTTTTGCTCCAACTAGGATTTTTATAGGATAGGAACCATTGAAATGTAAAAAGCCCTTTGAAATTATGGATGGTTTTATATTCCGTTTCACACTCCCCAATCCTGATAAGAATATCCATCTCTCCGTATAGAAGACCCCTCTATGGATCTGCATGCATGTGCTAATTCCCACTGGCTAGCAGGAATCTAAGCTCTCATACCACTGTAATGATCCCAAGCCATTATGCAAGGAACATCACTGTTTTGGTGTCTTTTTAAAACTTTTTCTAAGTGAGGTATTTCGTCAAACACTTTACAAAATCTACCTTTTAGATGTGTTTATATGTGTGTATGCAGCAAGAACAGAAAGAGATAACCATGGAACATACCTCAACCATATGCAATAAGATAGACAAGCCAAAACATCTCAATTCTTCTTTATGCATAAAATAGAGAAACCTGCTACAATGAAGATGTCGATCTGGAATGCTCAACAGATGGCCAAGAAGATAGACAATAGATAAGAGCTGCTACAAAATTCCCCTGCTAATACAAAATAATGCCTCCAAAGGCTGAATAAGAAATGAAGATCAATACAAGTAGATCTAAATGCCAAACTCTCCAGCTGAAGAATGCCACACTCCAATAGAAGGGTGAAACCCTCAATAGCTCGGCCCTGCTGCCAAAAGTGTCCAATCACCCTAATAAATATGCCAACTGATAGATCGGGTGATGGTAAGAATAACCCAGGTGCCTGAATCTCCAAGATCCCTCTCAATCTCCGTAGATCTGAATTTCCCACTGAATGGGGTGCCCCACTAGATGATTGAAACCCTAGCTTGTTTGGCCCTGATGAAGATGGTCTCCAAATGCTCTAAAACTCTCCAAGAATATAGATCAGACAATGGTAAGAATAACCCAGGTGCCTGAATCTCCAAGCTCCCTCTCAATCTCCATAGATCTGAATTTCCCACTGAATGGGGTGCCCCACTGGATGACTGAAACCCTAGCTGGTTTGGCCCTGATGAAGGAGGCCTCCAAATGATATGAAACTCTCCAAGAATATAGATCGGGCTATTAGAATCCTGTGGGAGAATTTTCAGACTCAGATCTCAAGCGGATCTCCCTAGATCTGAGTTTTACTAAATCACAGGGCGAACTGGTGCGCCCTCTCTCTATCTGCACATGAAACTAATGTAGAATCCTCCTGGAACTGAGTAGATCTGGAACTAGAATGGTGTGGGAGAGTATTTCATCTCCGAGACCAAGCGTGGGACAAGATAGGTGGAATATTTCACCACCGAATCGTCCTCTAGGGTTTGTTATGACAAAACCCTCAAAACCCCCAGTATTGGGCTCGCTAGCTAGAAGCCAGAAATCAAAATAAGATCATACATGAATGATGAGTAGAGGCCCTTGCCTTTATTTTATACTTTCTGGCTCACCTTGTCCCTCCAAAGTGACTTTCATTTTATTAATATTTAATTAATTAATTAAATCACTTTAATTAATTAATTAACCTTTTTACCTCTCAAAATCTCCTTATCTCTCCTTGTGGCTTCCCTGACCACTGAAAGTCACTTCTAGCCATCCCATCCTGTAGTTATGCTCCTCCCGATTCCAATGAGCTATTACACTGAGAGGTTCCTCCAGGTAATGTGCCCAAAATGCCCTCTTCAGTGATTTTAATTAACTTATAGCTCAAAATAGTCAAAATCATGGAAATCGTCGGAATGGAATGAAACCAAATCCAACCTATGTGGAATGGCTCATAATGATGGAATATGATGATAAATGCCAACTAGACCCTACAATGCCTCTCAAATACCCCTGTACTCGCTATAACATCCATCTGGCTACTCTGGTCATCATAAGTCTCTGCCCTGTGATGATGTCCCAAAGTGGGGACATTACAAACCAGACCTGATATTTCATATTCTGTGAATCCGTTAAATCAGTTCATGGAGAAACCTCATGAAAGCCATTGGAATGTAAAAAAGGCAGTACTCAGGTATCTAAAAGGTACACTTGATTATGGTATTAAATTTACTAATGCATCTGATGTTGAGTTGATAGATTATTTAGATTTTGATTGGGCTGGCAATCTGGATGATCGAAGATCAACCACTGGATATGCGTTCAGCATTGGATCCGAGGTTGTTTCATGGAGCAGTAAAAATGAGCCTACTATATCTTTGTCTTCTATTGAAGCAGAATATAAAGCCTTGTGTGAAGCAACTTGTGAAGATGTTTGGTTAAGAAGACTTCTTCAAGATGTTGGAGAAGAACAAAAGGAACCTACGATGATCAGATGTGATAATCAAAGTTCAATCAATATTGCGAATAATCTGATTTTTCATGCAAGGACAAAGCATGTTGAATCTTAGTATCATTTTGTTAGAGAAACATTGCAGTCAAATGAAATAACTCTTGTGTATTGTAATACTAGTGAAAATGCTACTGATATTTTCACTAAGCCTCTTGGAAAGATTAAGATTGAGTTGTTTAGGGAGATTTTAGGTGTAGAAGTCAATCCATTCTCCATTAAGGGGGAGAATTGGAAATAATAGAGTAAGTGCCACTTGTAAGAATCAGTTATAAGCTTCAGTTGTGAGATTCAATTGTAGACGTGTTAAGAGTTAGTTCATAGTTGAGACTCTAGTTGTCTTTGATTTGCATGTAACCAACTCGGTAGAGTCTTTTCCTATATAAGGATGTAATCCATCTTCATTGAATAATATAGAGAAGTGAGCATAGCCTCACCATGTGTTTGTTTCACATATTTTATCTTGTTGTGTATTATACACAGTGCTCAAGGTTTTGGTTCTAGTGTGGATGATACATTCTTTTGTGAAGGATACATGGTTAGTATTTTTTCAAATGTGTCAAAAATGATAAAATATGATAATCATTGCTATAGTTAGATCTAGTTTTAAATTTTTCTATTAATCAAACACTACTACTTTTGTTTAGCGTGCATATGTTCATTGTCATCTAATAGTCAGGTATATTGATTCTTACCTTTTATAAATTCATTTATCTTCTTAATTTTTTTATCCATTTTTCTTCTATTTAATGGAGTTTTTAATCTCCAATTGATTTTTAGAGGATATTTATGTTGGAGAGGAAACCATTATAAATGGCCAATCCTAACTATTTTGGCTCACAATTATAATTTTAATGACTTTAGGAGTTGCAAAGTGAAAATCCGTTTATATGCCTCTCTAATTATTGAAGTTTGTCATTAAATTGTGTTTATATAGATTTTTATCAACCACTCCTTTAATGTGGTTGTGCTAGTTCTTATTATAGTTCTCATGAAGTTCTCACTATTTATATAATTCATGAGAAACATTTGTTCTAATTGGTGTTATAGGTATTGTGAATTGCTACAATGAACTTTTAATCACAGATGGGTTTTTAATGGCCTCCATTTCATTTGATGAGAATATTATTAGTGGTCACAATAAATGAAACATTTTGATTTAAAACATTAACCTCCTTGCATGACAAAGGATATTTGTTGGTCATTAAAAAGAGTGATGAACATAATAATGATGAATTACTTTAGATTTTGGCTTTTACTTGGTTTAATTTTAAGGTTTTCTTACTCACTTGAATATAACTTTGTGAGTGAGTGGAATACTTCACCTTATTTACTAGTTATAAGGAGCTGAGTGACTGGAAAGCTTCAGTTTATTTGCCACTAGTTACACTACTGGTATGTTCTTGGATCTAAGACCCAGGGTTTTGGCTATGTTGTGCATGATAGACAGGGCTCAGGGTTTTGGCTCTATTGTTGATGATACATTCTGTTGTGAAGGATACACGGTTAGTAGTTTTGCAAATGTGTTAAAAAAGATAAAATATGGCAGACATTGTGATAGTTAGATCTAGCTTTAAATTTTTTTATTAATCGAAGAATACTACTTTTGTTTAGGGTGCATATGTACATTCTCATCTAATAATTAGGTATCTTGATTCTTACCTTTCATTATTTCATTTATCTTTTTATTTTTTTATTTATTCTTCTTTTATTTGATGGAGTTTTTAATCTCCAATTCAAGGTTTTTAGATGATATTTTATATTGGAGAGGAAACCATTATAAATGGTCAATCCTTTACTTATATCTCATAATTCTGATTTTAATGACTTTAAGAATTGCAAAGTGAAAATTCATTTATATACCTTTACAATTATTGATGTTTGTTGATAACTTGTATTTAAATAGAGTTTTCTAAAAATAGATTTAATAACCCTATCTAAGTATATCAATCACTCCTTTAATGTGGATTTGCTAGTTTTTATTATAGTTGATGGTATGGATTATTTAATATTATTATCATGTATTTAAGTTTATACAAGTTTTTCTACCTTTGATTGAAATTTAAAATGTAAAGTTTATTACTAGTTTTGTGGAAGGTTAGGATTATATCATTTGATTCATGGTTGAACATTAGTTATTAATAAGTCTGTTGCTGAAATGTGCATAATGCAGAGCATATTTCTTAGTGGAGAGTATCTATGGGGAGCAAAACAAGGTCGAACCTTGGATCTTTATGTTAGAGCGCTAAGAATATGGAATCTTCTTAGGATGAAAGATGACGGATTTCCATGTCATAATTGATAGAAAAAGGTTATACTAATTGCTCACCAAGCGTGGTTTTGTTGCTAAAATTGCTTTTTGAAAATTGCATAGTATGAACCGATTTTGTTGATCCTGAAATAAAGGTCCAACCTGACCTTAGTCCAAGCGTGGTTTTGTTGCTAAAATTGCTTTTTGAAAATTGCATAGTATGAACCGATTTTGTTGATCCTGAAATAAAGGTCCAACCTGACCTTAGTGGACCTAACTCTGTCTTCATGCATGCGGAAATGGCTTCTTAAAAATCCATACCGCAAGCTCCTTCACTTTATTGTGTGTTTCAATCGCTGGATCCAAAGTCTCTATATAACCTTCAATCTTAGTCATATCCATATGCAAGACATTACCGTTCTGGCGTGGTGCCACTCATGTCGATGAGTGCTGGAAACACAATATTTTTCCGAGAAAGGGAGATGCCCCTTGTCCGTCACAAAGACAATGGTTGAAACTCACACCCACAAAAATTCCCCCGCAATCTAAGAATACCACAATTTGGGCAGGTTCATGAATATGCATGGTCATGTGGCACATAATTAACAACGTTCATGGAATGTAGTCAGGGTCACTCTCTTATCAGTGAAGAATTTTTTTTTATGAACAGTTTTTTCTTAAAATTTAGTTGTCATATGAGGTTTTATATTTATTTTTTTAGTCATTTAAATACTAGCATAACCAGAAAATAAGCGTTTACAGCCAGCACAGCCAGCATGCTAAATCCAAAGTTTAATCAAAGTGGAAATCATATAGTGATACAGTAATTTCTTAATATTATTAGGTAAATGTTAAAAGGTAAACAGGTTAACGGATGCATTCAAAAATACAATGAAGTTATGAAGAGGAAATCACATTCATTGATTTGGGAGGACGACTCAGAATATGCCAGCATCTTTAATTGTTAGTCATCAGATTAAAATTTTAGATTAAAAAGTGATTAATTATGCTCATTGTCAATAGGTATAAGCCTTTAGGCGTAAATACACCTTTCAACATAAATACGCCTTTCGACTTAATTATTCATTATATGTATATTTGTTCATTTTTTCCTCAATAAAGATTGAACGTTTATATTTATTTTTTCTAGTCATTTAAATATTAATATTATTCATTATATGTATTTTTGTTTTTTACTGAATAAAAATTGAACCTCCACCTATTGTAGCTCTCCACATGTTTGAGAAAAACAAAAATATTAAACCACAAAAACGAAAATCTACTTTAAAATTATCTCTTTTATCATTGCATTTTTCCACATACATAGTTTTAAAATAAATACATAAATTAGTTTAATTGCTTAATGAAGCAAACTTTAAGTGATAATACTTATTTCTATGTAGCTTAAAAACGAATCTAAGTTGTTTCAGGTGAGCACCACGCAATATTCCCAAATCATGCATGACAAGAACTTCGCTTCCTTGCTAATAGAGAAACTATCGATCATTGTTTTGTTTTATTTTATAGGAAAGTCCATATTTCATCCTACTCATAATCTTGATCTTTATTAGTTTTGTGTATATTGTTGTCTTAGGGTTATGATTTGCAGGTTAGGAATCTCGAATAAGCCTTTATTTAGTTTCTCTTAGCTGGATGAACTGGAATTATGGCTTGGTGGATTAAGCCTTTCTTTCCAGTAACCTCATATGGCTGAAAATGTTAGGGCATTAAATGTGCACTAAATATTATGTGGGATAATGAAAATCTGACGTCGTGTATAATTCAAATATGAGATTCTGTCTACAGCTTTTAAGATAGCTTACGAAGGTGGTTATTGGTACCACTGATAAATGGTAATGCCCCATTGCATTATTTACTTGGCCTTGGTTTTTATTGTGCGCGGAGTTTTACTCCATCTTGCTCAATGGAGGCAATTCCAGGTTTTTACTGCATCTGCCTCAATGGAGAAAAGTCCGTTACAATGACGTGGCAATTTTCGAGTTGTTTATTTCGAGTGAACATATCTCCAATACTATGGCGGGGCAATTTCCTTGCAATGATGTGGGGAACATTCCCAGGTCGTTCAGGTATATCAGCGTGGTTTGCAATTTATCGATAAATGTTGAATCGCGCGAGAGGGTATGCAAAGACGTAGCAATAGATTGAGTTGCCACTCTAAAACAAATTCAAAAACCTTATAACCCTGAAACCCAATACACTGATATTATATTTGACAAACACCAAAACAAATTCAAAAACCTTATAACCATGAAACCCAATACACTGATATTATATTTGACAAACACCAGATTCATTCAATTAACCATTGAGAATTTTAAATGTTGGTTGTGGTGTTTTATGATCAAAACGAGGGATGCGTTCTTCGAATATAGAAAGTGGGTGAATATTTTACATTATAACAAATTTGAAATCTATCAAATAGTAGAATTGATTTAATTTACCATAGCAATATCAGATTATACTTTTTCTTCAATATTGCCTTTCACCTTTTTTTCTTTAATATGGATATATATTGAAAATTGATATAACCTTCATCATTGTATATAAATTTGAAATGCAAAATATATTGTTTTTAATTAAGTACATCTATTGAAAATGGGCCCATTTAATCATAAATTTCAATTATATAATTATTAATTGAAGATGCTAATATATTTTTAGTAATCCATTTCATTTCATATTTATAATTTTTTTGATTTAACTTCTTTACTTTATAAATTTACTTCAATATTAACTTTTTCTCCTGATTTATATTTCTCCCTATCTACCATATTTCTTTCTATCTACCATACACCCACTAGGGAAACAACCATAATTGCAATCCTTCCATATTCTCCATTAGTGGCTACCTTAATGTAAATTCAATGGTTCATCTTTTCACAACTTTCCTCTTTTCACAACATTTTCACAACAGTAATAGTCATTTAGTTAGCCCCCATAATTAAAACCCTTTCATATTCTTAGTTAGTGGTTAGCTTAATGAATTTGTGGTTCATCTTTTCACAATCTACTGATAAAATAGTTTTATAAATTAATTTATCAAATATATTAACAAAGTTTATTAATAAAATAAGTTTTGCAAGTTTGGATGCTTTATGGTGAGATTTATTCATAATACATTAATTAATATAGTTATTAGAGTTAGGGTTAATGTAGTTAATATATTAATTAATAAGATTAGGCTTATTAGAGTTGGAGTTACTGTTAGAGTTAATAGAGTTAATCATTGATATTATTAACATATTAATTATAACTATTAATAAAGTTAACTATTGATAAATATTATTATGGCTATATTAATAACTATTAATATAGTTAATGGTTGATATAGTTAACCCTTAATATTAATAATATAATATAATATTCATCACATTTTACTATAATACTTTAATATTAATAACCCTAATCCTATTAATAATTAATAATATTAATTATTAATTATTAATAGAATTAAGGTTAGTATTATTAATATTAAATTATTATAGTAAAAAGTGATTAATATTATATTATATTTTTAATATTAAGGGTTAACTATATCAATCATTAATTATATTAATAGTTTTTAGTAATATCAATTATTAACTATATTAATATTTACTAATATAGTGAAAATTAATATGTTAATAATATCAATCATTAACTATACTAATAATTATTAATATAGTGATAATTAATATATTTATTGTTAATATAAATGAATGTATGTTGCTATTATCATTAGTATAACTAATAGTCATTAGTAATATTATTAATAAATTGTTACTAATATTTTAAGAATTATTTTACACAATACATTCATAATTAATAATTATTAATATTAATTATATTATTAGTTATTATTAATATACATAATTAAGTGTATTTTACAATGTGTACTTTAGGTATGTAACATACATACTTTTATACACTAATTATTAATCAATATTAATAATTAAAGATAGTCATCGATAATGTATTAATAATATATTAGGATTATGGTTAAGGTTAGTGTTAGGGCCAAATTACAATTAGGGTTATTCCTATTAAAATTAGGCATATGGTTATTTGTATTAGGGTTTATTGTATAATAAAAACAAAGTAATTTGAATTCAATTCAAATAATATTAATAACTAAATTTTGATCCATTAAATTGTAAATATATATAATTTAGAAGAAACACTATAAATTTGTAAATGTATTTAATCTTGAGAAAGATTGTAAATTTTATCAATGTCCTTAGAATAGCATCTAGATGATTTGCTAGCTCAAGATGATTTCCTGTTGATATATTTAGAACAAACAAAAATCGTCATCTATAAAGTTAAAGATGATTGTCTATCAATGTCCTTTGAACAAGTATGATTCTAAGTTTTCTTCAATGTAATAAGCATTCTAACATGAGGAAGATAGTAATGTTGCAATGTGATGAACATAGTAGCATAACAACATTACAATCATAGTAACGACACAATGTGACGAACATTGCCATGTCGGTGTAATCTGACGAACATATCCCTATCATTGTGATATGATGAACATAGCCCCATTGTTGTAATATGGTGAACATAACCATATTCTTACAATGTGACAAACATGGTAGTGTCACATGACAAACATAGTAACATCACAATGTGAAAAACATTTCCCCATCATCGTAATGTGACAAACTTAGCCCCATCATGAGAGTGTCATAAACATAGCTATATTGTCGCGATGTTACAAACAAAGCCTCATCATCAAAATATGATGAAAATAGCCTCATCATTGCAACACGATGAAAACAACCCCATCGCAATGTAACATCACAATGTGATGAACATTTTCGTGTCATTGCAATGTGATGAGCATAACCCTATTGTCACAATGTGAGGAGAATAGCCATATTGCCTCATTGTGACAACCATGGTAGAGTCAAATGACAAACATAGTAAAGTTGCAATGTGATGATCATTTCCCTAGGATCACAATGTCATGAACATATCCCCATTTTCATATCACAATCTCATGAACATATCCCCGTTGTGATATCACAGTCTCACAAGCATAGCAATATTTTCACAATGTGACGAGCATGGTAGCGTCGCAAGACAAACATAGTAATGCCACAATGTGATGATCATTTCCCTAGGATTGCAATGTCACAAACATATGCCCATTGTCACATTTTGATGAAAATAACCATATGGTCACAAGATGACGAACATAGCCTCATCATCACAATGTGATGAACATAGCCTCATCATCGCAATGTGACGAAAATAGGCATGTCATCCTAATGTGATGAACGTAGCCATAATGTTGCATTGTGAGATACATGGTATCGTCACATTCTGACAAGAATAACATCACAATTTGATGAAAATAACCTATCATTGTAATGTTATGAGTAGTATCCTATTCTCGCAATGTGATGAACATAGGCATATTGTCGCAATCTAACAAACTTAGCCTCATCACACAATGTGATGAAAAATGTATCATCATCATAATGTGATGCAAATATATTGATGTCATAATGTGAGAAACATTTTGAAATGTCACAATGCGTCAATCATAACCCATTGTTGCAATGTGATGTATGGAACCCAATGTCGCATTGTGACAAACATAGCTCAATATTGCAAAGAGATGACCTATTCCAATGCAAAAATGCATTTGTAATGTGTTTACAATGTGTTTAATTCATTTTTTATATGTTACATTAAATTCATTATATATAAGATGCATTTGTATTTGTGTTGATTTTTTAATTACCTCTCATTCAACATAAATTATATGTGTTTATGATGTGTTTAAATAATTTCTTTTATATGATGCATTTAATTCATTTATATGTTGTGTTTAATTCATATATGTACATGATGCATTCAATGATGTGTTTAATTCATTATATATGGTAGCTTCACATGAAAAACATATTAACATCGCAATGTGATGAGCATTTCCCTATCATCACAATGTCATGGACATATCCCCATCGTCACATAGTGATTAAAATAGACATATTTTCACAATGTGACGAACATAGGCTCATTGTCGCAATTTGATGAACATAGTAGCATCATCAAAATGTGACAGTAATAGCCACATCATCTTAATGTGTCGAATGTATCCATGATGTGGCATTCTAAAAAACATGGTATTGTCACATTTTGACAAGCATAGCAATGTCTCAATCTGATGAACATACCCTTTGATCAAGTATGATGAGCATTTCCCTGTAATCATAATTTTATGAGCATAGCCATATTGTTGCAATATGAAAAACTTAGCCTCATCATCACAATGTGATGAACAATGCATCGTCATCGCAATGTGATGCAAATATCATGATGTCATAATGTGAGAAACATTTTGAAATGTCGCAATGTGTCAAACTCAACCCAATGTCCCAATGTGATGTACACAACCCAATGTTGCATTGTGACAAACATAGCCTCATATTGAAAAAATATGACCATTTCCCAATGTCGCAATGTAACGAACATGTTACATAACCCAATTCCAAAATGTGACAAACCTTGTCCAACACCATAATCTGTTTGTAATAC